>PVIY010015086.1:0-54781 GCA_004026745.1 Myrmecophaga tridactyla
GTTTAAGATTTGTGAGTTCATGCTTTTGGTGAAATTGGTGCATTTTATTTTATTCTTTGTGATGCCTTTGCTTGTTTATGATATCAAAGTAATGCTACAATCATAAAATAAATTGGGCTTCATTGACCAAAATTTTCTGAAAAATTGTGTTTAGAAATGCAATTAATTCTTCTTGAAAGAGTTATTAGAATTCTCAAAAAAATAAAAATATAAAATAAAGAAAAGTTATTTTTGCAAATGCACAATAGTTTGTAATTACTAATTAAAATTCTTTAGTTTATTCAGCTATACTGAGATTTTTTATTTCTTCTTGAGTCAGTTATGGTAGCATATCTTTCTATTAATTATTTCCATTTTTTCTAAATATTTTAGTTTGTTGGCATAAAGTTGTTTATAACACCCTTTAAAAGCACTTTTATCCTAAATAGCCTGTAGTAATCTATAAATCTAATACTGCTTCCTGATTTTGGAAATCTGTGCTTTCTCTCTTTTTATCAAGTTTTATCAAATTTTTTAATCATTTCAGAAACCAACTCTTATTTTCACTATAGTTTTTCTGTTTTCTGTATTAGTTTTCCTTCTAATCTTTATTTTTTACTTCTTTCTCTTTAGTTGAGATAAATTTGCTCATGTGTTCTTTTTTTCTTAATAAGCTTAGATTTTTAATTTTAGATTTTTCTTTCTAGAGCATTCCACAAATTTTATGTGCTTTGAATTTATTTTATTCAATTTAAGATATTTTCTAATTTCTGCTCTGATTTATTCCTTGATGCACAAATTGTTTAAACATGTGTTGCTTAATTTTCTAATTTTGAAAGATTTACCAAACTTCTTTCTCTTTATGGATTGTAATTTCTGTTGTGTCAGAGAACATACTTTCTATAATTCAATTATTTTAAGCTTAAGTGGTATTGTTTCATGGCTTATAATATGTTCTATCATGAAGAATATTTCATATGCACTTGAGAAAGGTGTGTATTTTGCTACTGTTGTGTGAGACACATTAATTTAGCAATTTTGGTCAAGTCAGTTGATAACAAAATGCAAGTCTTCTGTATCTTTCCTGAATATTTTCTAGTTGTATCAATGACTGAAAGGGATTGAAATTCCCATCTGTAATTGTTGCATTGTCCATTTATCTTTTCATTTCTGTCAGTTTTTGCTTCATATATTTTGTTAATCAACTACATATATATATATATATATATATATATATATATATACACACTAATAGTAGAAAATTTACTGACTTCTTTCCTCCATCATAGACAAAAGTCCTGCCTTTTACAATAATTCATTCTTATAAATCAGATAAGCCTGTATCCTCATGTGAAACTCTTTGATGGCTTTCAAGTTATCTTGCAATAATGTTAAAATGTGTTAAGCACTCTAAAAATCTTTCATAAACAATTTGTGAAGATCAGATTTTCTCTGATCTTTCTTTTCTCCCTTCCTCTTTTACACTCAGTACATTTATTTCCTGATTTAACTTATTCTCATTTCCATAGTTCAAGGTTAACTATCATTTCTTCTGCAAAGTCTTTCATATCCCAAATACAATGGTTAGGTCAAATAGGAAGAAAACTTAAAAGGGGAATTTGTACTTGGCAATTAGAATACTACTGCTGCATTCTGTCACAGCAGATTTGGTAGAATGGTGGGTGCAGAATTAAGATTGGGGGGTGTTGTTTGATAATGACTCTTTTGATAGAAATACAATTGACTAGAACTTTCTGGAATTACATTATTGAAAGGAAGGAGAAAAGCAGGCTCACAGCTTGAACATAGGCCAGCTACAAGGGATGTTTTTAGGAAGAAGAGGAAGGTTATATTTTAAGGAGGGAAGTATGAAGCCTTCGTGGAGGAGGAAGTTGGACTCGGAGGAAAAAGAAAGGATAACTGATCAAGCAAGATCCTAGAAAAAGTGGAAATTAAATATTATTTGGACAGTCAAATCTTAGAAAGAGTAACTTTCTTTTCTGCAGAAAAAATGTAAGTCTTCATGAAAATACAAATAAATTCGGAGGGGAAGAGTAATAAATGATAAATGATAACAACTCTTTTTGAAGATGGATTATGGGTAAGTCGATGATTTTAAAGTGAATGGAGAAGGTAGTAAACATATCTGTTGGATGAGGAAATAGACTGCAAATAGACTGCAACCAGAGGTAAAATAAAATAAAAAATTTTATTTTATTTTGATTTTAATATATAATTTTAATTTTATTTTTTCCCAGAGAGTGAAGCAGGCACTGCAAATCTAAACTTTATAAATGGCTCTACTGGCAGTTCTGTAAGTTTGTATTTTTTATTTAATTATTTTACTTTACATTTTATTTATAACTTTCTGACTAAGATTAGAAGGAGGAAAAGTGGGCAAATAGATTGCTCTAAAGTTGGATATTGGCAGGGCATTTAACTTGTCTAACTCTAATTTTACTGATGCGGACAGTGGGCCGCAGAGCTTAAATAATTCACCCGGGTTTGCACAGCTGGGGATGTGAAGAGTTGAGCTACAAACCCATACTCAAAGACGTCCGTCCATGTTAACACAGCAGTTTTCTACTTCTTACCGCAAAATGGATTACTATGGGAACCAAGCCAGTGAGCATGCTAGTAAGTTGAGAATTTCAATATTCTGGGAAAATGGAGAGAAGCAATTTTCTTAACGCACTTCTTAGACTTGCTGTAGACAGAATGCGAGCCCCATTCTTCTTTTTACGTCCCCATATGGCCCAGTGTCCAGGAGACTATTGCTAAATGAATGGCAGGGTAGCTGAGAGAAGACAACACCACAAGCACACCAGAGATCAGCTCAATGCAGATTCTTGACATTACTCTCCATGGGGGCAGCTATAAAACTAAATTTGCCTCAAATAAGTTAGGAAGTATTTGAATGACTATATAGTGTACTTTTAAAGCTACCTTATTAGTTATTCCCTCATTTGTACCCCTTTGCCCACAATCTTACATTGGGATATTCAATGACTTTAGACGAAAGATGAAACTTCATATCACAATGTGTGATCCCATCAATTTCAGGGTAATGATGACTGAGATTGCCCTCTCTGACATTTCATTTTTAAAAATACAGACTTATTAAAGTTCTTCTATACCTTTCCATGTTTTGAGAGCTATAGAGCCACATTTAAAAAACATCACCAAAATAAAAAAAATTAAGAAAGAAAAGAAAAGAAAACCTGGGCAACATATAATATTTTCGAGGTAAATTTACAAGCTAAAACATAAAAGTGACCCTGGGTTTCAGATATACAAAATATATAGCCTTATCAGAATACAGCTTCTGGCTGACAGAGAGTAAGGATACTGAACTTCAGTTACAAGGTATTGCAGAGAACATCCTGCCTGCTAATTTAAGCAATCCGATAAACTGGCCTGTCTCCTACAAGGTGAAAGACGCTGCAGAAACCTTAATGAACATCTTTCTGAATAGCAGTTACAAGCTTAGCTGCTCACCATGGAAGACTGATTAAGCTGGGGAGGATATTACCTTTTTATCCAGCCAGTCCCCTCACGCAGTTTGCCGCTGAGATTGAACTAGCTAGTGTCTGCAGCGCGAAGATAGCGTTGCTCAAAGCATTCTTGTCCTGTAAATCCACAGATAGGATCATCTATGCTAGCAGCTCTTTATCGAAGTCTTGCCCACGATTATACAGTTGTCCAACACATACAATTAAGTATTACAATATATTTATTTCAATAGGGAAGGTGATGGAAATTTTTAGTAGGCAAAATTATATTAACAAAAGAATGATTCTTGTATCTAAGTGCATAATTTGAGTGTGAATTATGATTTCTCATTTGGTAAATCAAGTTGTCATATTTAGAAAGAGGAATTCAATTGTTCTGACCAAATTTATTCAAATTTAAAATCTCAAGATCGAATATTTTTAAGCCATATGTTTAAAAACTCTCAGTTGCCAAAATAAAAAAGCATCAGACAATTTATTAAAATTGTATTATAAATTAATACATCTTATATGTATAGAACAATAGAGATTTAAATGCCATCTGATATAATCTCATTTATAGGATAGGTTCATCATTATCAAATGATAAGGACATATTTATATATGCCTCTCTGCTATACTTGAACAGAATTGAACCAGGTAATTACAAAACCTTCTGGTAATTACATAACCTTGAGGTATAATAATAAAACAAGCAATTTTTCCCCATACCCAGCTTTTGTAATAGAATAGTTTCAGTACTAGAACAAATGATGTCTCCAGCTTTTCCATTAAAGGACATGTCCCTTCTATATCAAGTAAAACAGTATCTAGTACCTTGCATTAAAAATTATCTTATTCTTTACTGTGTTTACACATACTAAAGCAAACCTGAAATGCTTGGTTTTCTAGTTTTTCATGTTTGCTTATTTGCTTTTCATTAATAATGGAATTATACCGATTATAATTCTTCCGTCCATAAACATATGGATTATTTCCAGGTTTTAACTAATATTTATTCACACAACACATACTTAATAAACACCCACCATATGTTAGGCCCTGTTCATGACACTGAGATATATCCATGCATAAAATAAACAGAATTCCATGTTATTTTGAGCTTGCATTTTATTGAGGGAACAGAAATGACTTCCAAGAGAAATTATTAAAAGTGTGATAGATAAAATGAAAATACCTGTTAGGGAAAACTAGAGCAAGAAAAATGGATGGAGAGGGCTGGAGGCATTCCATTTAAATGGAGTGAGCAGGGAAGGTCTTAATGAACGCCTTTAAGATGTTAAGATCTCATGTAGAACAAGTGCAAAGACCTTGGGGCAACCGCATCCAAGGCCAGTTTGAGAACCCACCCAGAACCCGGAGCAGAGGCTGAGAGGGAGTTTGAGGTGCAACACTTATGTTAGGGGTGAATGAACATGGAGAAGAGAGAAGAGAAGAGGCAGCATTGAGCAGAGGAAAATGAACTTCAACCAACTCTAATGGGACTTCTGGAGGGTTCCCAGTCAGGATATCCACATTTCTTAGTCAGGATGCCCACATCTCTCAGAGATGGCCAGACCTTTGTTTTCCCACAGACGTGGGCTGCCCTAGGAAGGCTGTGACCTCTGGTGAGGCAGAGCTCTGCAGCTGAGGTAGACCCCACAGAAGGAGTGATAGCTGGAGGCTGTGTGCTGACCTCACTCCTGGCATATGGGCAGAGTTTTCCTGTGAAGAGGAATCAGGCTGTCAGGGCTTTGTGTCTCCCTCACCAATCTAGACCCAGTGTAAACATGTCTGCCTTGGGAATTTTGTCTCACCTGGGCAATGAGACTTCTGATTCTCAGCCATTACTATAGGGCTTGTTTGTCTACCATTGTTTTATCTAGAATTTTACTAAAAGCAGGCATTTAAAAACTTGGTTTTTATAAAATCCTGTATTTTGGAGACTTTTGATATACATTTCTGAATCTAATAGCATAGGCATTCTTCTGTTCACTTTTTTCCCCCAACCCTTTGTTATTATTAACCTAGAGATATTATCCAAGTATCATCACTAAATTTGAAGAGGTTTTTTAAATCCTTAGTATCTCAATCACGTGACATCATTTTTTAGAGCTTACAATCTCAGCTTTTGATTTTACTTTCTCCTTATCAGAAGGCAAGGCAAATAGCTACTGGAAACCTAAGCATTCTCTAGAGTTGTAGAATCTTATTTGGAATTCTTATTAGTGAATTATTTCATCTTTTGGTTTGATTTCCTTCTTTCTTAACATGCACTTATTTCGTATTTTAGTCTTAGCCTGGAATTGTATTTCAATTGTATCCATATTTGTGATTTAACTATATGATATCATACTAGATTGAATACGGTGTCCATTTATGCAGTTGTTTCTGTTTTACTTTGCGTAAGAATAGTCTTTTTAGTTTTTTAGTGGTTATTGAACAAATGAATGGTTGATAACACCCATTTGCCATTTTCTTCAATAACTATTAGCAATAACTGTTTTCATATTCAACGATAATGTTTAATTATTAGCTATAAAATTGCATTATTCTGGTATAAAGGTGGTAATCAAAGGGTTTTTTCTGTTTTGATGCTCTAGGCTTTTTGAACTGTATGGGACATTCCAGTTAATTGTTTTAATCTTCACCATCAGTCATTTGCATATGAGAAATTGAGCCAAATATATAATATTATAGTAGTCTGATGTACTTAGAGGAAGAGATTTGAAATGTTAGAAAAAGAACTGTATACTGATTCCCATTCTTGGCTTGTATGTTGTTTCTCAATTTAACATAATCCACTTTATTTTTAATCAACCCCAACAATGAGCTGACTAATCATCAATCATGGCCCTTTCCTAGGTGTCATGTAGCCCTCTTCTAGATGCTCACATTCTACCATTGGATGGAAAGATATAGAGATAGAGATGATAGAGGACAGATTCAGCTATAATCAGTGCTTCTGAAACCTGATTACCTTTCAGAGTGACACACAATTATTTGCAAACACACATGCTAGCATTTCTCTGTACTTGTAATACAACCCTTTATAACCAACCAAACAAAACCAACCAAACATACAGAAAAACAAATAATACAAATCTCTATGCTACTTTTTAAGCACAGGCATTTTTAAAACCACTTCTCATAGGCTTATAATTAGCTAGAGTGTACATTTGTAGCCACAATTTGATGTACCCCTCTGACTATTACATAATGCAAAGAAGACAGTATCCTGAATTTTGAAAATTTCAATAGTATTCTTATTTCCAAGATTTATTTTGGGGTTGCTCAGGATTTCCATTCAAATTGAATAAGCCAAACATTTAAAAAATGTTAGAGACCTCTGTAAGATTTGGAAAGATTCTAAAAACTGATAGATATTTAAGTAAACTTCCGAATTGTTCCCAAATTTTCTCAATAGTAAAAGTTTCTTTCTGTTTCAGAATCCAGTTAAAACAACACTTAATACTTCATGTTCTACCTTCAGTGAACTAAGAAAATTATTAAATTTATTGGACCTCAATGAAGCTATTTTTTCCCCTTAGATAGCATCAACCATAGAATTCCAATTTATTATTATTTTGTTGCTGCATAAAAAATTAACCCATCTTCTTAAGTATGTGAAACATGTCCTTTCCAAAGTTTTTTCTGCCACTTCGGACTATTCAATCACCTTTAATATGACCTATTTTGGTTAATATTACTATTACTTAATTCTCCATTTCCAAGGCATCATAATACTGAGAACGTTTTCAGTTGCTTTCAAAATTAAAAAAAATATGCTTCATAGCTCATGCTTACCTGAATGCTGATATCCAACCTTAGATAACCCTTCTTAGTAGTTTCTACTGGGAAAATCCTACTCATCCATCAAAATTAAACTTGTATTCATTCTGCTGCTGTTTATTCATCTTTGAATGTCCATTGTTTAAATCAGTGCTTGGAATACTGTCACACTAAATTAATTATTTCTTAAATAATAAAGTGGCTTTAAACAATTAATGCCAATCCCCATATCCCACACATGGACTAACAAGATCTCAAAATATCTAGAAAAAAGTGTCTACTTGTTTCACAATATTTCTTATTCGTACTGTGGCCTAAAGGAGCTATAAATGTGTAGCTATAATCATAAATAAAACATGAGAATAGTTGCAGGAGAAAAAAAGATCTTCAGTGGGATGAAGTAGGGGCACTTGACTTAAAAACATAGAAAAGCATATTTGGGGGAAAATTTTCCTTAAGTAAAGAATGTTAGTGACTGGTTTAAAGTTGATAACTAGGAGACAAAATCTGCGAGATCAAATGATAGTTGGTGAGTTGTTCATGTAAGAATTATTCAATGTGATATTTCATTAGTTTTCTAACATTGTTCAGCCTCATTTTTCTGGCGCATAAATTATATCCTACCCACAGCAAATGTCCCTACCTCTATAAACCTTGAGAAAATAGAAGATATCAACCTTCCACCAACAAAACTTCTAAATCTAGCAGCATTAATACACATTGTTTCATACTTCCCTTGTATTCAAAACCTATACCACCAAAAAGAACAATCACTTTCTGCCTTGTCAGGAAACTATGCTTCTTCAGCTTTGTAATTCTCATGCATGTTATTTCCCCTGCTTCTTTTGATACTCAAACTCTTACATAATGCTTACTATCAGAGAAGCACTGTTCTAGAACAAAAAGCAAGCATTTTTAACAGAAAGAAACCAGGAGAAACAAAGCCCCTACTCTAATGAAACATACACTTAAGGGGTAAAAATACAGACATATTATTTGAAACACACACACTTTCCTGGGAATGAAAATAAGATAACAAGATTGCGTGTGCTTGGAAGATTTAAGTTAGAAGGCATTTAGGCTGATTTATCAATGGCAGCAAGGAAACAGGCATGTAAAGGATGAAGGAAGAGAACATATTAATTAAGATAAATTAGAGATAGAAAGATTGAAAGCAGGACAACCAGTTGGCAGGCTATAGAGGTAGATCAAGGAAAGAAGAAGATCGCTTTTCCTAGATTGATAATGGAGAGACGGGATCAGATTTTGTATTAGATTGTAAAAGTAGAAGCCATAGGACATGCTGATGTAGGAAATGAATAAGAAATCTGACATGAGAAATTTGGCAGATTATCATACCATTAGAGTAGCATCTAAGTGTTTTCAGGTTAAGAGAATCTTGGAGATCAACATTTATCTTCAGCTACATCAATTTTGAACTGTCTTTTTATATACTAAATGAAGTTTTTTAGTATAAGGTTGAATAAGTGATTATGGGATTTCAGAAATAGGGCAAGCAGTCAGGAGCATATAGATGCTATTTAAAGTCATAGGATGAGATCACCAAAGAAAAGGAGGTATAAAAATAAAACTGAATGAAAATAGAGCCTTGGGAAAAGCCAACAATTAGATATCAAACAAAGTGTGTTTTCAATAAATTAGTCTGAGACAAATCCAATGTAGGATAGAGAAACAAAATAGGAAGTCAAAGGAACAGTAAACATTGTCAACTCTTTCTTAGAGTTTAAGTAAAAATTGGCAACACGGAGAATACTGAGTTATTTGATATTGAGTTTCAAAATAAAACATGTACACTGATCAACAGCTCTGTACATATGGTACTGTCCTTAATTCCTCACAGAGAAATCTCCATCCTCAGCTATTCTTCAATTTTGAATTTTAAAATTCCTCTCAATATTCAGTATCGTTTTCACTAATGTTCTGTAAATAAAAGATGCCTTTTAAAATGAGAGTTACCTTTCTGAATTTAATGAAAAAGATTAGTTTCATCTTCCAAAATTATTTGGGTTTTATGGTTTAAAATGAATCTCTAATATAAAGGATATAAATTAATTAACATATTTTAAATGTATTTATGCAGAATTTCACAATATCATAAATAAAAATTAATAACCAAATTTTAAAATGTGTGAGTCCCTTGTTGGGAAAATAAATAAATAAATGAATTCCTACACTATTGGTACATGAACCAAAAAAAGAAGAGCCGTGCAAAACCTAAATATTTCTAAGACAACATCATTTGTAATGTTCCAGTTTCAAAAAGTTTATTTATATCATTTTCTCATGGTAGAAGGAATAGAGCACAGGCCCACTAACATTTTTATACAGATTATTTACAAAAATTTAAGTTTTCCAATCATTTGAAAAAAGACAAAAATTGAAAACCAAAAATAAGATTCACGGTAAATCCATATTGAATGTATAAAGATTGGGTCTTGGCTTTCCTAGTATTCATTGATAGATAAAAACCACTCCAATTATCAAAGAAATAAACATAATTTCAAGTTTTTAGATTAAGCCAAGTAACAAAAGTACTGTTACAGTTAGAGTTGGGGTATGGGGCAGGAGGAGATATGGCCCTCCTTCCAAATAAATAGACAATTCCATTTTGATTTATTTCTTCTTCAGGGGTGAATAATGATGTTAAATTAGCCATATGAGATTATGTCACTCAAATTCAGGCAATGATTTAACAGTATTAGAATGTTAACATATAGAAATGAAAGATCTGTTTAGCTCCTATATACCAAAGATAGACTTTTCTTCCAATTTGTAGTGAGAAAAACTCAGGAACAAATCAAATAGAGAAATTCAGAAAATCAAAGGGATGGGCAAGAACATATAACTTATAGCTGAGCAATTGAGAGCTATTTTAAATGGCATACTAATCCTTAATAAGCATGGGATATTGGGCAAATACTATAATCTTCATCTTCATTTCATTATATGTAAATTTGGGTGAGACTACCTATGTAATTCTTTACTTAAATGATGAAATAAGATAATGCTTATAAAAAACAGTGACTTAGATGATAAATTCTCAAGAACTGCTGTCAAATATTATTACTAATTCATACTATTATCCCTACTGCCACTATTATACTACAGAATTATATCCTCATAAAGATCAATATGGGGTGAGTGGGCAGTTCAGTGGTAGAACGCTCGCCTTCCATTCAGGGGACCCAGTTTCAACTCCTGAACCATGCACCCCTCCCCCAAAAAAGGTCAATATGATTTTTGTTTATTATTTTTATTAGAAAATGTTAAGGTAGTTATGTTCTTTGTGAGTGCTTTTGGCTATGTTATTCAATTAATATTTGATTAATGAATGTTTCTATTTGTTGTGTTCCTGGTTGCATTCCTATTACTATTGGGTTTAGGTATAAAATTCTAGTTATTTTCTATTGTCTTAATTCATTTTTTTAACTCAGTAAAAAAAAAGTTGTAGTTACTTGTGAATGTATAAAATAAATGTGAAATTGTCGCCAACTTTAATATGTGCATGGAATTATAAATTACAATATTAAACCCAATGAAATATTAACAGAACAAAGTTAATCTTACGATTTATTTTACCTATATTATCTCATTTCATTCAGTAATCACAACAGATTTATGAGGTTGACATTGTTATTTTCATTTTATAAATAACATGTATATTCTGAGATTAAGGAATTTCTCAAATTACACCTGGCTGGTAAGTGGTAGAGATATTATCTGGATGAAGGAGTCTGACTTCAACCTTTGGCTCCTGAGAGATTACTAACTGCTTATAAGTTAATTGAGAAATTTCAGAAATTAGACAATAACAGCTCCTATATTAAAGAAAGAGTAATTTCCCCCAAATATGATATAGATGCGACTTGATTGCTGATTCCCTCGGTGGTAGATTATTACATCCCTTTAGAAGTCACTTAGCAATATCCCAGGAAGATTTCAATGATATAATAATACACCCACTCCTAAAAAGGACTGGCCATTTTTTTATCATGATATCAAGTTAACACTCGAATAGCTTTTAAAACTTTTCTGAAGGATCAATTTTCCTTCTGAAAATCAGCTGGTTGACTTGCAGAAACACACAAGGAACAAGTTCTAAGCCTGACATCAATTCTTTCCTGCTTCTATAACCATCAAAGCCATGAAAGAAATACTTTCTTAAAACCCAATAGTGGGCAAGGAGTTTGCTTTGCTTAATGTATCTTATTATACCTGGGCATAACATATCTCTCATGTAAATGAGAAATATAATTCAGTTTTAATTTGAGTTATTAAGTAATGGTCTCATTTTCAACATAACACATGCATAAACTGAGAGGTGAGGGTGCAATCCTAGAAAACCATGGCGGGAGTAAGGGAAGAAATAGAGTCTTTTAGGAAAAGCAACAGAGTGGGGAAGCCAATCTGGTCCTTAACTCTAAAGCACAGCACAGATGATGCTATTTAAAATAACAAATTGTAAGTTTACTATTGATAATGATTTCTCTACCTAAAAATAACCCATATTTTCTCTTTCTCTGTTAGGTAAAACTATCACTTTCACCGGTATAATTTATTAGAAGAATTTATAATGACAAATTCTATCTATCAAGTGATTGTGGCTTTGTGAATATACTGAAATATGTAAAGAGTAATATCTTTTGATACTGTCAGCAGCAGTTCATTTTATGCACGTTCCAATTGAATGATCACAAAAATCATGCCATGTTGATCTGAAGTGAAAAGGAGATGAGACCAGTTGGCAAGTACAAAGAATTGGAGATTTTTAATCACTTAGAACTATTTTTGGCAATAACATACATAAATATGCCTTAACAAAGTAAAACTGTAAAATTTCAAGAAACAGATAATCCAAAGTGAAAATATCTTACAAATTGGTTATCTTACATAACCATCAGAGAGCAATGAATGAAAAAAAATTAAATGACCAGGTAATTCAAAATATTTACTTATATTTGATTAGCAGGGAGCAAGCAAGTTCCAAATATCTATTTCCAAAGCAGGAGTTTGATAAATACCTTTAATGTTCTGAGAAAGGGTATGTTCAAACTATAACTCAGTACCTCAATCAAATGTGAAGATCAAACAAATACATTTTCAGACATTAAAGATTCTCAAAATATGCCTTCCATTTACTTTAAAACTTTTTCTTAGATAGTTTGAACCAATGTGGACAAAAATAAACACACAGATGCATATATATCATACGTGTAATTTTATTTTATGTGTATATATACATACATTTAGGGTTCATTTTTAAAATTATATTTGTTTCATATTTTCCCAAAACATATTCAATATAGTTCAATACCCACCTGCATGCACACACACGCACACACACACACACCCCAAGAAACTGAAAGCTGTTTGTCATACTCCTTGCTTCATAAATAATTTATAATTTTAGTTACATATGACATTGCTTATTTAAAATTAATAATGAAAAGGAAATATTTATTACTTTGCTTTCATAACTTATAAAAATAGATAAATTTGCTATTTAGATCTATGTTAATTTGACCCTGAATTTAGTTGTCTGGTTAATCCAACTTTAAGATTCAACATTAATTTATTTCTCAGTGGCTTATGTGATTCTTAAATATTATCAAAATGTCCAGCAATACAGTTACATTAGTTCTATTTTTCTGATAAAATTGCCAAAAGTTTTGGAGATTAGGTTATATGACAAAATATTTGCCATAAATAAACTGTTCTAGCAAAATTTTGAGAAAAGTGTATTTAAACAGTATGGTAAGATATAATATTTACTAAAATATTTTTTTAACAAAGGCATGATAACATAAGCAATCTTCTTATTTTTCCAACCTGCTCTGAATAAATTAGTTTAAATAGGTACCTTTAAGTGTAATGAAACAAGTATAATTAGTTGTCATTTGTTATATGTTAATAAAGCATTTCTGACACAATTTCCACAAATAAAGCAAATGGCTCTAATGACTGGGTTCTCAATTTTTCAGCAGCCAAGATGGTTTCCATTTCTCCAACTTGAAAGAGGAATTAATAGAATTTTCTTCATATAATATATAGAGAGATAGATGTTAGAAAAATCATATAACTTATGGAATACAACTCAATTGTAATACAAAAAATTACATGAAATTGCTTTGTTCATTCTGAATTTCTCTACATTCAGTTTAGCTAATTTATCAGCCTACCTATTCTTTTACATGAGAAAGCTTCCAGGACTTTTATATTTATATAAAGGAAAAAGACGACAATTTACGATGAAAATTGTCTCATTCTAGCAATACTTCAATAAGCAATCAATAATTCATTGTATAAAAATGTAAGACAATTTCAACAAAATATTAACATTTATGTTTATCAGTTACCAAATTGTTAAAATATATTTTGTTTATATATAACGATTTTTTAAATAATTTAACACAGAAAATATATTCAATATTCTATTTTATGATTATAAGAAATTAGGCATATTATAAAATAATTATTGCAGAGCAATATGGTCACCACTTACAGAGTCTCAAGCATAAATATATATTAAAGTAGATTAAATTCTATAGTAGTTTTTGGATGGAAATAAAAATCCACTGAGAAAAGAAAATATTTAAAACATCCAAATATTACTTGCTCTTTCATTTGTGAATCATAAATAGATTTAGATACAATTGGATATATTTTAAGATGTGACGTAAAAATAACTCATTTTTAAATTCAATAGTGAAATACATCAGAAACTCTTTTTGTTTATAATACATAAATTTTGGTAACAAAATGCTAGATTTCTGTTTTAAATGGGATGAATAATATACATGAAAGAAGTTGAGAAACAAAGGGTCTTGCAAAAATAGGAAGTCTATCAAGGAAGAAAAAGGAGATCATGTTATTTAAGAACACTTTGAGCTGCAAGTATTAGGAAAGACAAGCTAAAAGCACAGATAACCGTAAAAACATTGATCATTTAGTGTGAATTACTGAATTAAGTGGGATTCATTGAGTTGGATGCTCAAAGGTGTCAGGGGATTATAAAGAATTTTTTTATGTTTCTTGCCTGCTATTTTAGCACCACCAAACTAAATATGAAGGGAAAGAGAGGGGCATTTCTCTTTCTTCTGCAGAAGTTCTGTCTTTACATCAAGAAATGGGAATTATCCAGCATCTCAAGAGATAGCTCATTCTAAATTCCCACTAAGAAATCAATTTTAGAAAGAGAAAATGGAATTACCAAGGCTGATTTATTTTAACCATGACTCATTTCCTTTGGTAATGGAAAGTGTGAGGTCAAGCGCTATCTAGATATCTTTACAAAATCAAGTTTCTGTTAGTAGAAAAGGAAAAAGAGATGAGTCAAATAGAAAATGAACATTGTCTGCCAAACGTGAGTATAAGGAAATGGTATAAGAAATCTTAGAGAACATCTAGAATAATTCCAATAATGAAAATAGTACTGTAAATCCAGATGCCAGATTTTATTTTTCAGTAGCATGAGGATAGAGTCCATATAAAAGAAAGGTCTTTAGTAGAAACGGATTAAGAGCTATGAAGCTATGTATATCATTTGCAGAAGTGAGTATATGATCAAAACAAATTACTATAGGAATTTTAACATTACACCTAAGAGTTTCAAACTTGATTTTTATCACAAGTAAGAACTGCTTGAGCTCAATAATAAAAATGAGATCATACATACTATGAAATTATGTACAACAATGGCCATAGCATACCTTATCAAATAGGTACTAGTTTTCTCTTGCTGCTGTAGCAAATTCCCCAAAAGTTAGCAATTTAAACACGAATTGATTAGCTCACTGTTCTACAGGTCAGAAGTCCAGGTTGGAATTCTAAGGTTTGCATGGAGAATGGAGCTTTAGCCTCCTAAGGGTTTTGCATTACTTGGGAAGATTAAATCAAGGATGCACACTAAAATCCCTTGGTTAGCACTGGTCATCAGAAATAAAATATGAGCCAAATATGTAATTTAAAATTTTCTAGTACCACATTTTTAAAGTAATGAGAAAGATGAAATTCATTTTAAAAATATATTTAACCCACTATTGCCAAAATATTTCCATTTCAACATATAATCAATATAAATATAATTAATAAAAAGATTTAAATTTTTTTCTGCCATTTAATTTTCTCAATAACCCATGGGTCAAAAAACTTAGAAAAGAAATTATGAAATATCTTATATTGAGTGATAATAAAAGCAAAGTATATTAATTTATGGAGTGCAGTTAGGCAGTGCTTATAAAAAATTGTAGCATGTATTGCTTTTATCAGAAGTGAAGAAAAGTATAAAATAAATGAATTGAGCTACCAACTTAGTTAAGAAGGAGAGCAAATGACACTCAAAGTATATGACTGAAACAGCAATCAATTAAATAGGAAATGGGCAAACAATAGAGAAAAACCATTAAACCCCAAGGTAGTCTTTTAAAATATAATTGAGAAATTTTTATTCAGATTCCTTTTAAGGTAAAGGAGAGGAGACAGATCTTACCAATATCTGGAATGAAATAAAATCAACTCATTATACACACTGAAAGTAAAGTAAGGGACTATGAGGAGCAGCATTATGTCAAAAAAATTAAAAACCTACAATGAAACAGACAAATTATCCTCAAAGGCACAAATAGCAAAAAGTGATCCAAGAAGAGCAAATACAAATTGCTTAATCATATTAAATCAGTATAATTAAATTAGATACCTTCACACACACAGAGACATGCACAGGCACACACAACCTCCAAGCCCAAAAGTTTGCACTTGTGAATATTATAAAATATTAAAAGAAAAATTATACCAATACAATATAATCTCTTTCAGAAAATAGAGGATGAGACTTTGCAAATTGTATCGTGAAGTCAACAATTCCTTGATGTTTTAGTGTGTTAAACCTGCTAGAATGCAATATACCAGAAATAGAATGGCTTTTAAAGAGGGAATTTGTTACAAGTTTACAGTTCTAAAACCATAAAAATATCCAAACTAAGGCATCCAAGGAATCATACTTTGACTCAAGAAAGGGACAATGATGTTTGGGATTTCTCTGTCAGCTGGGAAGGCATGTGATGATTTCTACTAGCTTTCTCTCCCAGTTTCTCATTTTCAAACCATTTCTCATTTCAAATAGTGTCCCTGGGTGCATTTTCTTTCTGCATCTCCAAATGTCTCTGACAATATTGAATCAGGATTAGAGGAACATGGCTTTTCTAGGGTACCTAACATTTTCAAACCAGAACACTTGATATCATATATAGACAAACATAAGAAAAAAATCAATATTCCTTGTAGACTACACAAGAAAAAATCCTTAGCAGAATATCAAATTTATATGGACAAAATATAAAGACAATAAGAGATCTTGACTGTGCTAGTTTGAAACTGTCATTTAATCCATAAAAGCCATGTTCTTTTAATCTAATCTGGCAAAGGCAGACCCATTGTTGGGTGGAGACTTTTATTTGGGTTGTTTTCCTGGAAATGAGATCTTGCCCATCAAGATGGATCTTAATCCTTTATGGGGGAAACCGTTTGGAGAAAGTATAGATGCTAGGAGACAGAAAACACCACAGGAGATGCTAAGCTAAGAGATGAAATCCAGAGTTTAGCCCCAGAGACACTCAGAGATGACCCACAGATGTTTAGAGGAAGAAAAATACCCTGGAACTGCTTAGAGATGACCTGCAGAACACAGAGGAAAATTGCTGAAATCAGAAGACATAAAAGCAACAAACCAGGAGCAAGGACCAGTAGATGCCAGCCACATGCCTTCCCAGCTGACAGATGTGTTCCAGATGCCAACAGCCTATCTTTAGAATCTAGTTATCATCTTGTTGATGCCTTAATTCAGGCATTTCCTTGGTCTTAGAACTGAATATTTGTAACCTAATAAATCACCTTTTTAAAAGCCAATCCATTTCTGGTATATTGCATTCTGGCAGCTTTAGCATACTAAAACAATGATCAAGTAAGAATTATACCAGGAATTCAAGGTTAGTATAACTTTAAAAAAAATGATCAATGTAATATATGATTGGAAAATACAGGAATAAAACTCTGATCATCACAATGGATTCAAAATAAAAATTTCTGAGAAATTTCAACATCTATCCTTGATAAAATCTTAGTAAACCAAACCAGGATTATAGGAAATTTTGTAAACTTGATATAGAGTATCTATGAAAAAAATGCAGATAACATCAAATTCAATGATGAAAAACTAAACATTTTACCATTAAGTTGGCAATGGTCCAAGATAGTCACTCAAACTAATTATACTCAAGGTTGTAATAGAGATCTCAGGCAGTATAGTCAAGAAAAAGAAATAAAATGGCTGTAGATGGGAGAAAAAGAAACATGTTCTTTAGTACAAAAACTAATGTTTTTAAAAGAGGCTCAGAAATATGACGCTTTATGTGATAATGCAAGTTCATGCCATTTTGCCAGATGGCATCTATATTATGTGGATTTTGCAATCTCTAACTTTGTATTTTGAGACTTTATCTGTTGTATTCTTTAAGGTCTCAATTTAACTGGTATGTCTCAACAGAATAATTTATTTTCTGCTTAATACCTGAAAGTACAAGCATCCAAGGATATATTAATCTGATTTTCCTTTTTAATTTGCAGTTTTACAGATACACATATCATGAGAATTCTAGCATTCCCTGAGTATATATTTTTCCTACTGGGCCAAGAAAAAGCAGATATCCCTATGATCTCATTCTGTGAGGTAGCTTTGCCCCCAGATTAACATAGGATTTACTATTATTGTCTTCGTCCTTTCTTGAGTAAAAGGGTTTGTGCCCTACTCTTCATACCTCATTTAAAAAAAAAAGATATAGATCGTGGATAAACAATTATTTGGAGGTTATACGTCATGTTCAGCAGTTGCATCTTTCTCTACATTATACACACATGCAGCATTTGTGTTATGTGTATATATATGGGTGTTCATATAAATATGTAGCATAGAGCTTGGACATCTAAATACTCAATGAATCTTAGCTTATCCTAATAGTTAATTTTGCTGTAATTATCAGAGCAAAGTCATTAATCATTATAGGCCAATTTTAGATTTTCTATATTTTTGCATTTGAAAATGTGAAAATTCATATTGTTAGAATCAAAATTATCACTCTTGTTTTATTATTTATGCTTTTATTTTTATAAACATTTTTAAATGGAGCTACTTTCAGAAATTAAAAAAAATTAGACAGTTGTTTTATATTAACAAACCATATCAGAGGTTTTGTTGTTTCACTTATACACATTTATTAGTTATGCTAATTAATGGATAAAATATAATTTATACATTTGTTCTGCATCTCTTTCTTTTAACATTTTTATTGTATAATATAACATATATACAAAGCAAAGAATAAAAAAGCAATAGTTTTCAAAGCACTCTTCAACAAGTAGTTACAGGAAAGCTCCCAGAGTTTGTCATGGGCTACCATACAATCCTCTCAGATTTTTCCTTCTAGCTGCTCCAGAATATGGAGGCTAGAAGGCATAAATACTTTTTTTATCAATACAAACAACTTTTTTGTAAAAAATAACATATATGCAAGAAAGCAATACATTTTAAAGCACAGCACCACAATTAGCTTTAGAACATATTTCAGAGTTTGGCATGGGTTATAATTCTACAATTTTAGATTTTTACTTCTAGCTGTTCTAAGATTCTGGAGACTAAAAGAGATATGCCACTTAATGATTCAGCAATCATATTCCTCTTTTTAAAATCCTATCTTCTTTGTATAACTCCTCCATCACCTTTGATCTTTCTATTCCTCTCTTCAGGGGTATTTGGGCTATGGCCATTCTAACTTTTTCATGTTGTAAAGGGCTGTCACTAATATGGACTAGGGAGATGTAACTATCTGATGTTTTGGAGAAGCTGGGCCCTCTAGGTTTCAGGACTTTTCCTTTTAAACATAGCCCATAGCATGCAATAGCAGTTTTCCCCCGTACCCTGGACATAGACATTCTTTGTACATGAATCATACCATTGAGGTACTTCTTTCAAGAACTAATTTATATGTCTAGTGTTAAGCAGTGGGACACAGGTCTATACAACTCCTTTCAATCTTGTTCATCTTCAATATGGTAATATTACTTATAAACCAACTAGAGAACCACCTTCACTTGTATATTCCTTTACATTGGAGTTCAACCTAATTAGCTCACCATTCACTCATCTCTAGATTCAATGTATCTCTAAGTCCCCTATATTCTGTATTATAAGCCTCTGATTTTATGCCTACCATAGACATAAAAGTGAAATCATACAGTGTCTATCTTTTTGTGTCTGGCTTATTTCACTCAGCATTATGCCCTGAAGGTTCACCCATCTTGTCATTTGCTTCAGAACATCATTTCATATTACTGCTGCATAATATTTCACCGTATGTATATACCACATTTTGTTTACCACTCATTTGTTGATGGGCATGTGGTTTGTTTCCATCTTTTGGTGATTGTGAATAATACTGCTGTGAATATTGGTATGCAAATGTCTGTTTGTGTCATTGCTTTCAGCTTTTCTGGGTATATACCATATAGAGCTATTGCTGAGTCATAGGGCAACTTGATATTAATTTCCTAAGGAACTGTCAAACAGTCTTCCAGAGTGGTTGCACAATTATGCATTCCCGCCAGCGATGTATAAATCTCCCAATTTCTCCACAACCTCTCCAACATTTATAGTTTCCTGTTTGTTTAATAGCAGCCATTTTTGTAGGTGTGAGATGGTATCTCATTGTATTCTTGATCTACATTTCCTTTATCGCCAATGAAAATGAACATCACTTCATGTGCTTTTTAGCCATCTATATTTGTTCTTCAGAAAAATACCTATTCATATTTTAGCCCATTTTATAGTTGGGTTGTTGTGCTTTTGTTGTTGAGTTGTGTCATGTTCAGGTTCATGTGTCAACTTGGCCAAGCTGTGGTTGGGCAAGTGCTGGCTTGTCTGTTGTGATGAGGACATTTCATAGAATTAAATCATGAACATGTCAGCTGCATCCACAGCTGATTTCATTTGTAATCAGCCAAAGGGGTGTATGTTCTGCAATGAGTGATGCTAAATCTAATCACTGAAAGCCTTATAAGGAGGATTCAGAAGAGACAGGCTCTTTCTGTTTCGGCTGGTGAGCCTCTCCTGTGGAGTTTGTCCAGACCCTCCATCGGAATCGTCGGCTTCACAGCCTACTCTGCAGATTTTGGACTCTGCGTTCCCGCAATCATGTGAGACACTTTTATAAATTTTATATTTGTGAGTGTTCCCTGTTGATTCTGTTTCTCTAGAGAACCCTAACTAATACAAGTTGTATGATTTCTTTGTGCATACAGGATACCAAACCTTTATCCAATGTGTGATTTTCAAATATTTTCTGCAACTGAATTGGCTGCCTCTTCACCTTTTTGACAAAGTCTTTTGAGGTGCAGAAGCATTTGATTTTGAGAAGTTCCCATTTATCTAATTTTTCTTTTGTTTCTTGTGCTTTGGATATAAAGTTAAGTAAGCTACCTCCTATTAGTAGGTCTTGAAGATTTTTCCCTGCATTTTCTTCTAGAAGCTTTATGATGCTAGTTCTTATATTTAGGTGTCTGGTCCATTTTGAGTTATTTTTTATATAAGATGTAAGGTGGGGGTCCTCTTTTATTATTTTGCCTATTGATACCCAGTTCTCCCAACCCCATTAATTAAAATACTATTTTGCCCAATTTCAGAGGATTTGGGGCCTTGTCAAAAATTAGTTGACTATAGATGTGGGCATCTATTTCTGCACTTTTGAGTCAATTCCGTTGGTTGATGCTTCTATCTTTGTGCCAGTACCATACTGTTTTGAACACTGTGGTTTATAGTAAGTTTTAAAGTTAGGGAGTGTTAATCCTTTTACTTTGTTTTTTTGTTTTTAGGATACTTTTAGCTATTCAGGGTCTCTTTTCCTTCCAAATAAATTTGGTAACTAGCTCCTCCAAGTCTTCAAAGTAGGTTGTTGGAATTTTGATTGATACTGCATTAAATGTGTAGATCAATTTGGGTAGAATTGACATCTTAACTATACTTAGCCTTCTTATCCAAGAGCAGGGAATGTCTTTCCATCTATTTAGATCTTTGATTTCTTTTAACAATGCTGTGTAGTTTTCTGTGTACAAGTCCTTTACATCCCTAGTTTAGTTCATTTCTAAGTACTTAATCCTTTTAGTTGCTATTTTGAATAGAATTTTTTCTTTAAACTGACTCCAGAGGTCTTTGCTTGTGTATAGAAATGTTACTGATTTTGCACATAAATTTTATATCCTGCCACCTTGCTGAATTTGTTTATTAACTCCAATAACTTTGCTGTATATTTCTCAAGATTTTCCAAGTACCATATCATCTGCAAACAATGAAGGTTTTACTTCTTCCTTTCCAATTTGGATGCTTTTTAGTTCTTTGTCCTGTCTGATTGCTCTAGCTGGAACTTCTAGCACAATGATGAATAATAGTAGTGTCAGTGGGTATCTATTCCTGATATTAGTGGGAAAGCTTTCCACCTCTCTCTATTGAGTACAATAACAGCTACTGGTTTTCATATATTCCCTTTATTATACTGAGGTAGTAACCTTTGATTCCTATAATTTGAAGTGTTTTTATCAGAAAAGGATGTTGAATTTTCTTGAATGTTTTTTCAGCATCAATCGAGATGATCATGTGATTTTTCCCTTTTGATTTGTTAATGTGCTGTATTACATTAATTGATTTTCTTGTGTTGAACCATCCTTGCATTCCTGATATAAATTTCTGGTATTCCTGCCACATTCCTAATATACAGAACCAATTATACACTTGGTCATGGTGTATAATTATTTTAATGTGTTGTGGGATTCAATTTGCTAATATTTTGTTGAGAATTTTTGCATTTATGTTCATTATGGAAATTGGCCTGTGGTTTTCCTTTCTTATAGTATCTTTACCCAATTTTGGTATTAAAATAATATTAGCTTCATAAAATAAGTTAGGTAGAGCTCCTTTTTCCTCAGTTTTTTTTTTTTTTTTGAAAAAGTATGAGCAAGATTGGTGCTCATTCTTTTTGTAATGTTTGATAAAATTCCACCTTTGAAGCCATCTGGCTCTGGGCTTTTCTTTGTAGGAAGATTTTTGATGATTGATTGAATCTCTTTACTTATAACTGGTCTGTTGAGATTTTTATTTCTTCCTGAGTCAGTGTAGCTTGTTTGTGCATTTCCAAGAAACTGTCCATTTCATTTAAGTTGTCTAGTTTGTTGGCATATAGTTGTTCATAGTATCCCACTTTATTTCTCAGGGTCTGTGGTAGCACACCCTTTCTCATTTCTGATTTTGTTTATTTGTGTCCATTATCTTTTTTTCTTCATCAGTCTTGCTAGGAGCCCATCAATTTTATTTATTTTCTCAAAGGACCAATTTTTGGTTTTATTGATTCTTTCTATTGTTCTTTTGTTCTCCCATTCATTTAACTTGCTTTAATCTTTGTTATTTATCTTCTTCTATTTGCTTTGGGGTTAGTTTGATGTTCTTTCTCAAGTTCCTCCAGGTAAGCAGTTAAGTCCTCAATTTTTGCTCTTTGTGGTTTATTAATATAGGCATTTAGGATAATAAACTTCCCTCTCAGCACAGCCTTTGCCACATCCCATAAGTTCTAATATGTTTTATTCTCATTTTCATTCATCTCCAGAGAGTTACTGATTTCTCTAGCAATTTCTTCTTTGATCCACTGGTTGTTTAAAAGTGTGTTATTTAATTTCCATATATTTGTGGATGTTCTCATTCTTTGGTGGCTATTGAGATCCAGCTTCATCCCATTGTGATCAAGGAAAGTGCTTTGAATAATTTCATTTTTTTTTAAATTTGTAAAGACCTGTTTTGTGCCTCAGCATATATTCTAACCAGGAGAATGTTCCATGAGCAGTAGAGAAGAATGTATATCCTAGTGTTTTGGGGTGCAATGGCCTATATATCTCTCTTAGGTCTAATTCATTCATCAAGTTGTTTAATGTCTCTATTTCCTTGTTGATCTTCTGTCTGGTTGTTCTATCTATGGAGGACAATTGTGTGTTAAAGTCTTCTGCTAGTATAGTTGAAATATCTATTGCTCCCTTCAGTTTTGCCAGTGTCTCTCATGTTCTTTGGAGCTCCTTGATTGGGAGCATAAACATTTATGATTGTTATATCTTCTTGATGAATTGTCCCTTTAATTAATATATAGTGTCTTTTTTTATCCCTTATGATGTCTTTACACTTAAAGTCTATTTTGTCTGATATTAATATAGCTACTCCTGCTTTCCATACAACTTGTATGGAAAATCCTCTTCTATCCTTTCACTTTCAATCTATTTGTAGCCTCATGTGTAAGATGAGTCTCCTGTAAGTAGCATATAACTGGATTGTGCCAGTCTGTATCCTTTAATTGGTAAATTTAGTCTGTGAACATTCAAAGTTATTACTGAAAAAGCATTTCTTGAACCCACCATCCTAATTTTTTATTTTACTTATCAGATCTATATATTCTTTTTCATCTTTCTCTTTTTATCCTTTAAGTTACCCTTATCAGCACTCTTCAGTCCTGTGCCCTCCTCCAAACCTCCCTCTCCTGTCTTTTTTTTCAGCTGACAGAGCTCCTTTTTAGTATTTCTTGTAGGGCTGGTCACTTGCTGACAAGTTTGTTCAGAATTTGTTTGACTGTGAAAATCTTCAACTCTCCCTCAGTTTTGAAGGACAATTTGGCTGGTTACAGAATTGTTGGCTGGAAGTCTTTCTCTTTCAGGATCTTAAATATATCATACTACTGCCTTCTTACCTCCATGATGCTAATTGAGTAGTCTGAACTCAGTCTCATGTGGTTTCCCTTGTATGTACTAGATTATTTTTCTGCTTCTCTTCAACATTTGACAGACTGATTAATATGTGTCTTGGGGAAGGCCTATTTGGATTTATCTTGTTTGGAGTACATTGAGCTTCTTTGACATGTAAATTTGTGTTCTTTCTAAGATTTGGGAACTTTTCCCCCATCATATCCCTAACTGCTCTTCCTAGCCCTACTCCTCTCTTCTCCTTCTGGGACATCAATGATTCTTATATTTGTGTACTTTGTTTTGTCCATCATTTCCCTAAGATCCAATTCAAAATTTTCCATCCTTTTTGTCATTTGTTGTTTTGAGAGTTCAAACTCAGTTATCCTGTCTTCTAGTTCACTTATTTTTTCTTCTGCCTCTTCAAATCTGCTGTTGTGTGTCTCTAGTATGTTTTTTATTTGGTGAACAGAATTTTTAATCTCTGTGATATCTGCTATTTTTCTATTTATTCTTTCAAATCCCTCTTTATGCTCTTTTAGTGTCTTATTGATTACCTCTATGGTATTAACCATCCCACATATTTTATTTACTAGAGTTATATGAACATCTTTGGTTAGGCATTCCAATGTCTTTGTCTCTTCTGGTGTATTAATTTGGTCATCAGGCTGTGCTATATCTGTCTGCCTTGTCATATGCTTAGTGATCTTCTTTTGTTTTCATCAATTAAATATCTTGATTGATTTACTTTGGAAGTTGATTTCCTTCATTAGTCTAAAGCCTTGTGTTTACAGGATGGATGTGTACCATGATGCAGGGTATGGGTCAGGGCACAAGAGTGCAACACAGGTAGAGGTGCAGGTTAAGTATTCTACACTGGTACCTGTGAATGTGAATGCCCAGTGGCCAGAGAGGATGTATCTGGGTGGGTACATGTGTCTGGGGGTATAACCCTGGTGTGCACTGGTCTACAGCATGGGGTCTTTTGTACACATGCTCAGAGCTATGGTAGCAGGTCGGCATTACACCTGCATGGGCTGGGGGTAGATGTGACCCAGCTGCAGAGGTCAGTGCTTTCCCAGACATAGGGCAGTTACTAAGGGCCTTGCACATGCATGGGTCTAGGAGTGCCTAAACTGATTTACCCATGTGCAGCACTCAGGGGGTCAGGGTGGGGCTATATGATTATATGGGCTGGGAGGTAGCTTTAGCTTGCATATGGAGGTTTTTGCCTGCAGCCTTTATGCATTGATAGCAGCCTTCAGTGAGCAGGGAGTGGGAGGTATTGCTTGGGAGGGATGCAGAAGAGGTGAATTGGGCTGCACTTGGGGTGGGGGTTTGGGACGGGTACACATGTTGGGAGTTGGTGGAGCAGGAGCTCTTGTACCACAGCGAGTGGAGGCAGGTGATAGGATTCAGGGGTGTGGGGTGTGGGGTGAGCCATGTGTCATAGGGCTGCACTGGTGAGGGTAGCATGTACAAAGAACATGGCTTGGCTTACTTCCTAGTCCCTGTTTCCCCAACCATGCACTTCTGTGGGCTCCGGGCTGCCACATTAGGCCCCAGTTCTCTGCTTCTCAGTTCCTCAGCTTTTGCAACCAGGGCCACTTTATGTGATGCAGAAGACTCTCCCAGGTCCATTGCACTCTGGTATAGCCATCTCAGTCACCTTCTCATCCTGTCTCTAACTTTTCCTTGCGGCAGGGCTGAACTCCATCTACCCTATTCTGCCATCTTTCTGGAACTTACACAATTATCACTCTTGATGAGCATTTACCATTACCCTTTATCTTGCCAGGCTGTTATGACAAATACCACATACTGGGTTGGCGTAACAATGGAAATTTACTGACTCATGGTTTTAAGGTTAGGAAAAGTCCAAAATAGAGGCATCAGCAAAGCAATACTTTCTTTCCAAAGTCTATAACTTTCTGGTGTTGCCTGCCTGGAACCTTGGGGTTCCTTGGCATATAATTCTGACTGATGTCAAATGGTACTGCCCTCTCCTTTTTCTTCCAGTTCCATTAACATCTGTTTTCTGTCTACTCTGTGATTTTCTCTTACTTTGGCTTTGAATTTCTTTCTTTTATAAAACTTTGGGTAATTCAGATTAAGATCCAACCTCATTCACTTGGGTCACATTTTTGCTTTTCATGAGAGCCTATATATAAGGGGTTCACACCCACATGAAATCCAATTAAGTTTAAGAATACACCCATAATTGCAGTACATGATTCATTCCCTTCCATCATATTTATCTCCCAAAGTATTGGACTGAATGTTTGTATACAACACTTTGTAAATTAATGTTTTGTTTAATACTTTCTAATCTAATATCATGTTAATTCCATTTTTCACTCTTCTTTTGGCTTGCCAAAACTTCCTGTGTGATAAAAAGGAAAGGAGAAAAAGAATTATCAGACTGTGAGGAAATTTCGTAAATTCTACACAGAATAATATGAGGATTATGATCCAATTTTTCTGAGACCAGAGTTCTTGATTTCTTTCTTTCACTTTCTATATAATCATGCAAGAGTAGATTATGTAAGGTAATACAAATATGTAGTCACATGGCTCAGACTATAATCAAAGTCCGAGAAACAATAGCTTTCTGACCTCCTTAGATGATGCTAAGAAACTTTGTGCATGTCTGTCTTTGATTACTGTTTAATGTACTTGCTGATTTTTTTCATAATATTATATCAGAAGATAAGCACTGCCATAGGAGTGAAGTTTTCAGATATTTAGGCTACTTGGTTAATTTAGCTAATTTCTGTCTCTGTTGCTACAGTCTGCCTGATATTTCTGCTTTCTTGATTTGTTTCTCTGAGTCTTCTCTTTTCCTTTATCATCAATACTTTAAGACCTATATTATTCTTCTGAAGTTTTTAAAGTAACTTCCTTTATTCCAATTATCTAACATTGACATATTTCCCTTTTGCAATAAAACTTTTCCCTTTCTGTCTAACAGTTTATAAGATTCTTCCTCCCAATAAATTGTTCCTGCTCTGCATATTTATAAGAGTCTTATTTTCATGAAGTCTTCCAATAAATATGTATTTACTATAACTCCTATGATAGGCTTAGGTTGGAACATTTGGCTTTTGCAATTCTGCAAAACATATACTTTTAAACTCTCATTCAAGGTGGATTTCTTGGATCAAGGAGAAGAGGTCTCATTAGAAAAATAATTTTTGGCTTCATTTTTGTTTTCTGTAATGCCAGCAGTACTGAACACTATCTGCTTGACCCATACTATATTAGCCTTCTGAAAGTCATAGGATATGGCTGACATATTCCTGCTCCAACGTTGTGACATTTCACTTTCAGATCCACATGAAATATAAGCTTGGGAGTTTGGTTTGAAACATGGCCTGAATTTTAAGAATTTAGAATTGACATTTAACCATCTGCATCACATGATTTAAAGAATACCCTAGTTCTCTTCACAGAATCTCAACTTAGAAAAAACTACATTTTAGTTACTTACATGTTGTTTTAGTTTGCTATAGCAAATACCATGCAATGGGTCAGCTTAAAATGGGATTTTATTGACTCACAATTTTAAGGCTAGGAAAAGTCATATCAAGCTGACATCAAAGCGATTCTTATTCCTGAAGATTGGGGTATAAATCCCACCTTCTCCAAGCATTGAGGCGGTGACCAGGATCTCCTTGAATGCTGAGGCACAGGCCTCACCATCTGTGCTAGTTTGAAAGGAAGTATGCCCCCTAAGAAAAGTCATGTTTTAATGTAAGTCCCATTTCATAAAGGTAGAATAATCTCTAGTCAATACTGTATGTTTGAAACTGTAATGAGATCATCTCCCTGGGTGATGTGATTTAGTCAAGAGTGGTTGTTAAATTGGATTAGGTGACGACATGTCTCCATCTGTTTGGGTGGGTCTTGATTAGTTTCTGAAGTCCTATAAAAGAGGAAACATTTTGGAGAGAGAGATTCAGAGAGAGCAGAACGATGTAGCCATGAGATGCAGAAACTCCACGAGCCAGCAACCTTTGGAGATGAAGAAGAAAAACGCCTCCCAGGGAGCTTCATGAAACCGGAAGCCAGGAGAGAAAGCTAGATGATGCTGTATTCGCCATGTGCCCTTCCAGCCGAGAGAGAAGCCCTGACTGTGTTTGCCATGTGCCTTCTCATTTGAGAGAGAAACCCTGAACTTCATCGGCCTTCTTGAACCAAGGTATCTTTCCCTGGATGCCTTTGATTGGATATTTCTATAGACTTGTTGTAATTGGGACATTTTCTTGGCCTTAGAACTGTAAACTAGCAACTCATTAAATTCCCTTTTTCAAAAGCCACTCTGTTTCTGGTATATTGCATTCCAGCAGCTAGAAAACTAGAACACCATCTATAAGCCTCAGGATAGCAGTACTCTTCATGAACAACAGGACACAAGGCCTACCCCCTCCAAGTGTCAGGGCAGATGGCCTATCCCCTGCAAGTGCAGGGGTGGTGCCACACTTTCCAAACACATGAATGTGTCTGCTCTCTTGACAAGGATATCTCTTCTGTCCAGACCTTGGCTTCCATGGTTCTGCCCTTGAAGTCATTTTTCCTTCTTATCTTTTCTTCTCTATTAGTACAGTCTGGCAATGGTTCTGCTTATGCAAATTTCACACACACAAAAAAACCTGTCAGCTCAGCATGTGGTTCACCTAGGTTCAAATCATCAGATAACAGAACTTTCAAAATCTTTTCCTACTTAACAGCTTTTCCAATCCTGACTTCCAGTGAAATAGCTGTTCAATTAAACACTCACATGGAGGTGTATTCTCTGAGGATTCACTTTTTGGAAGCTCAGGGAAGTCCCTGATACAGCCATTTCTGGCCCTAGTCCAAGAGCTCACTATTTGGATAGGCTTAGAGTCCTCCAAGCAACCAATTTCTCATTTCTTTGTGTTTAATAATTCAGGTCTCAATATATCCCTTTCCTCTAGCATCTTACTTTAAGCTGCAAAAAGAAGCCATCCTGCACCTTCTACACTGAGATTGGAAACCTCCTCAGCTAATAATCCAAGGTAATCGTTTTCAAGTTCTGCTTTCTATCTAAGATCAGAACTCAATTTCTCCAAATTCTATGCCACTTTAAAATAAAAATCACCATTCTTCAAGTTACTGATATCACATTCATCATTTCCTTTTCCCCAAGGCATGGTCATCCTGGTTAAGGAAAAAAAGGCCATAGGTACCTTTGAGGGAAGCTGAAAAGAAGATTAATGGCATAAATTTGGGGCAGTATGGCAGGGTCCTTCCCCAGCGGAACTGGACCTTCCTTTCATTCAAGGGACTCTCGGTCTGTAGACTGTCTCAAGTCTGAGAAATGATTGAGGACACATGACTTTCTGTTTTTGTGATTCAAGTTACACTACTGGTGACTTGACCTAGAATCTTCTGCTTACAGAGATCAAGTAAGAATTTAATAGACTGCTCATCTATTTTATTTCTAGGTACACCATGATATACTAACCAATGCCATAGTTCTCTGCAAGTCAGAATAATCTGATTATTGTTTTGACTCTGCCATCCATTATGGTAGCCATATCAAACTTGTCTTTGGCAATTAAGTGCTGCCACTTGGCTTCCACAGACCCTTGGTCCAGTCATCCTCATTGTGTTTAAAAATCCAAGTGCAGTGAGAGCAGTTCCCACAGTAATATCTGTCCTACAGAGAAGGGTGACCACAGAGCTCTTCAGGGCTGAAGGAGTTAGACCCACAAATTTATTCCTCACAAGCTTGATGAGAGGTGTGTCCTCTGGACCTTCCTAGAGTGGGTAAGCAGGTCTTACATGATAAATCCACTCTAATATTCCAATTTTTCTAAGCCTTTGGATCTCCTCATCTACATTGTACTAGAACAGTACTGACATTTTTACCCCAGGAAATATAGGTCACCTTTTTGGCCCATGCTGCAGACAACAACCAGAACGATCTTTTAAAGCCCTTTTCAATCCCTTGAGTTTTAATATTGGATCCAGAATCTCAGCTCAGTGGGCCCATGTCAATAAATTCAGCCTGATTCAATTTTATATTCTTTCCACCATTGTCCCTCACCTTTAATAACCTTTCCCATATGAGTTCCTTCAATTTCTGTCTATATAAATTGGAAAAATAATGCAGTTATTTTGGAGTAAGACACACTTCCTCATGGGTCACACTTTGTACCTCACCTATTGGAGCCTAAGGGGATTCACTCTTGTCATAGGTATGGAAGAAAACAGGAGTGCCGAGTCAAGAGAGGAATTAGCAGTGTCTTGCAAGCCAACTACCTCAGGGCATTCTATCATGATTTTATCTGGTGAAACAGGATTAATCTCTGCAGGCAGAAGAGTGAGAGCTGTTTCCTCAGGGGTGGGGCTTACAGGTATATTAGTCATGGAAGGGTTAATCTGTTCAGGTAAAAACTGGAAGAATTGTGAGGTGCTTGATAAAATAAACAAACAAGCAAAAAAGCCTAGATTGCTTTGAAGATACTGTTGGTCAAATATATAGATTTATTTTATTGGGCTTAGAGCTCCTTTCTACCACTTTATAACTCTTTATGTTGTGTCCTTGTGCTTCATCATAAGCTTTGGTATAGTTAGTTCATTTAAAAATAATGGCTCTTGAATTTTGTTTCTATATTTATGCTGACACTTTGATATTTTCTAAGTAACATCTTCTGTTATTTTAAAAGTAGTCAATTCTGAACAGTTGCTCATTTCACTTTTCGTCTTATGGTTATACTTAAAAACCTTTTTAGAACGTTTATCTTTATATTCAATGAAGTTCAACTTTTCTTAAAGTCTAGTAAATTTTGTAAATCTTTATATTAAATCACAATATATATAAGGAATAGTGCACGGATATTTTACAATATTAACACATCTTTTTAAAACACTACTCTGACCAGGAAATGGAACACGAACATTCCAGAAGACCTCCCTTTGCTTCCTCCAAGCTAACCTTTCTCTTCCCCCAATTTAACCATTATTCTGACTTGTTAACAGAGTATTAAAGTTAACAGGACTTTATGTAGATGGAATTATACAATGTGCTCTCTTTTCCATCTGTTTTCTTTTGCTCAATACAATGTTTGTGATGTTGTTGCAAGTAGCAATAGTTTATTCACTTCATCTATATATATATATATAGTATGCCACTACATAAATGTTCCACAATTTAGTTAAAAATTTACCATTGGTTGGTGTCATTCCCAGGTTTTGTCGTTCCCAGTTTCAGACTGTTAAGAATATTGCAAAGCACATTCTCATCTATGTATTTGGGTGAATTTATGATTACACTTTTGTGCATTATTAATATTGGGGTAAAGTTGCTGATTCATAGAATGTGCTTATGTTCAATATTTAAATCCTGCTGCTAGCCTATTTTTCAATGCAGTTGCATCAATTCACAGTACTACCAGAAGGAGTAAAACTTCTAATAGCACCACAATGTTGCTAATCCTTGTTTTCTCTCTTTCACTTTTCAGTTCTGATTGTAAGTTTATAAATCTACAGTTTATAAATTGGTAGCAATTTCATTTCCGGCATGATGAATGAATTTGAGTACTCTATAATCAAATTACCCATCTTGCCATTGCACTTTGTAAATTATCAGTTCCTGTCTGCTGCCTATTTTTAAAATTGGGTTGTTTTTTTGTTTTTATTGATTTGTAAAAGTTATTTATTTTCCTGGGAATTGAGCTTTGATGAAAATAAATATTGCAATGATCTTTTTCCACTCTGACTATTTTCTAAACCAACTCTTTTGAAGTATGGTTTAATAAAAAAATATTTTGAAGACTACATTTTAAAACCAAAACTAAAATACATATTTTCATCAGTGCCTGGTACTTTTGTGATCCCTTTAAAAACTATTTGTCTACCTCTAAGTTGATGACTATATTCTATATATCATTGTCCGGAAATTTTTATTTCAGTGCTTCTGTATTTAAACCTACAGTCCATCTACGAAACAAAGACTTATAACCTTTGGGTAGGGTTTGATGTAGTGGAATAAGTTATCAGTTTTATGTATAGATACCTGATACTGTTTATTTTAAATGACCATTTTGTATCTATGCATAGAGGTACCAGCTTTCTCATAATTCAAGGGAACATTTGGATTTTTTCCAGAATCCTGTATTATATTCTATCATTTTGCCAAATCCACATTGTTTTAATTAGTGAAACTTTATTATACATTTTAATAATTGATGAGTCATTTGTTTTTATTTATTGTCTTGGCTATATTTGCACATTAAACTATTTACCTAACCATTATACTATAATTACAAAATATTGAAATCTTTAATGCTGAGATTTAGAACAACTCAAGAATGCCTGTATCATCTCTTTTATATAATTTTATAAAGGAAACCCTAGCCAGTACAAAAGAATAAGGAGAATTTAAATTAATAAAAATTCAAAAGGGAGATATAAGGCAACCACTCTCACATGACATGATTTTCTGTGAATAAAATCCAAAAGAATGTAAACACATATCACTTAAATTTTAAGTCAATTCAACAATATTTCTAGATAGAAAGTATTTTAAATTGTATTTATGAATAAAACATGGACACTTGAAAAATACACATTTTCGCCCTTGATGGTACGTAATTAATTAGATCTAATTTGTCAATCATATTCTTAAAATCTATTTCCTTGCAGTCACAGTCTCTGCTTATTCTAGCATTTATTGATAGAGGTATAAAAAATTACACACTGTGATTGTGGATTTAGTCTGTTTTGATTTATTTTTTTTAATTTTAGGTTTAAAAATATCAAAGATATGCTATTAGATGCATATAATTTGAAATTGGCATGTCACTGCAAAAATTTAACTTTCTTCCACATTTTATATTACTGTTGATGTTTTTTAATAAGTAACTAAATGTATAACTGGTTACCTATATATCAAAATTAACAAAAGATTTTTCTCTTGTTATTTACAAATAAATATCATGTAAGTATTTATTTACCCTTTCCCTTGCCCTTAATTTCTTTCTGCACTTCTAAACTTCCCTCTATTATCATATTTCTTCTGTCTGTTGTCTAGGTCTCATCTCTCATTTTTTTCTCATAAATATGCCTTTATCTTTATGCCATTTTTAAAAGATATTTTACTTGGTAAAGAGTTCTAATTTGGCAGTAATTTCTAGCCATCACTTAAAAAATGTCAGTTTTTTTTCAAAAAGTCAGCATTTTAAATGTTAATTTTATACTTATTTTTATCTTCATTTTTGTTAAGACATTAGCTGTCTGACATTTTCTCCTTTGAAGAAAATGTATCTTTATTTGTATGTCATTATAATATTTTCCTCCTTGTCTCTGGTGTTCAACAGTTCCTCTAAAATGTGTCTAGTTAACAAGGACTCATAAATTTCCTTAAAATCCTGTTCTCTTCTTCATGAATATAAGAAAATTTCCTAACAAGACCTTTTCAAATATTTCTTCTTTTTAGTATGAAGTAGAAGCTGTTAATATTATGTCAATTCAATCGGTAACTGAGATGATTGAAGTGTGGGATTCACTCCTCGCATGTCAGGATTTATTCAGATTGCCTCTTACCCTTAAGGCACAATCTTTTGAGGGTCCCAACTAAAATCCTGTGGTGTGTATTTGAGCCCTGCAGTCCACCTTTTATATCGTTCCAGCTATGGCAGGCTGGAAGTTTTGCACAGCTTCTCAGCCTCTGGACAACCGTGAGGCTTACCCCGTGCTGCTTGTGAACCTGTGACCACCTTGATGAGCAAAACAGTCCAAACTTTCACAATCACTTCTGTGTTCTTCTCTTCTCTCTGAGAGGTTGGCCCCTCAAAGTACTGGTTTTCTTAATAGTATGAAACCCCAGGCATTGTCTCTCCAGCCTCTTAAAAATGTTTAAAAACAGGGCAGTGCAATGGTGGTTCAGTGGCAGAGTTCTCCCCTGCCATTCTGGAGACCTGGGTTCGATTCCCAATATCTGCCCATGCAAAAAAAAAAAAAAAAAGAGCAAAAAAATAGTTATGCTAACAAACAAAAAACCTCCGCAGCTCTTATCAGCCACTTTGAACTCTGCTTCTTAATCAGTTCACAATATCAAACCAGAATAGTGGGTTCAACTAATTCTCTTTTCCTTATAATCTTGTCCTCTAAAATCCTGGCCCTATTATTAGCTGCATCTTGCCTTTCAAATATATGTGTGGCTTCAAATATTTTTATTTGGTCATTGTGGAAGCATTAATTTGGTACAAACTAACCATTATAGACTGAGGTGGATATGTTAATTCCATATATTTATAATGTAGTGTTCTTAAATTAATTAATAATTGGTATTCTTGTATTCATAAATTTAAAAGTTTTCAGGCTGTCAAATTAAAAATATATACTTGTATTTATGTGGGATCAAAATAAGTAATATACAAATTGCTATGGGTTAAATAAGGAAAAAGAAAGTATGGGTGTACTATTACTACAGAAAAGGTAGATATAAAGGCAATATTTCATTAAACATTTAAACCAACATGGATATGATCTGCAAGAAAGATGTATCTACTAAACTAAGTTCAAAGGAAAATTCATAACAACATAATATGAATTTTAGCTGATAATGTACTTACTGCGATCTCTACATATCAAGTAGAATAAAAGAAAATGTCATATCCAAAATTATAATTAACATTTTGTAATTATAGTGTTGATAGGAAAGTTTAATTAAAATTTAAACCTTTCTTCCTCTCCTGAGTTTAGAAGTAAATGAGAATTTTTCATAGAAGTTAAGCAGTTGGAGATTAGCTGTTCAACAATGAGAAAAACAAACTGGAAAACATGGCATTGGAACCATGGTTAAGTGGGCTTGTTAGTTCTCCAACTTGGAATTGAAATATATCCTGTAGTCATAGGAAACAGCTGACAATAGCAAATCTTCCTCAAACTGACCTTGCAGCATTAAATATTTATTGTATAGGAGAAGGGAAGGCAAGCTTCCTGGCAGTCAGCTGAGTTCAAAAATATAGAATACATCCCCCTTCCCAAAATTCTGTATGTCTTTTACTTTCTCATGTCACCATATTTTTTCATGTACTCCCTGTTGTTCCCATATTGATCTCTATTTATTCATTCACTCTGAAATGTGTTTCAGAGGGGAGACAACTGTCAGACCTTTATATTGAGGAAAGAAAACGTAAATGACCTTATTCCTTTTATCTATTCTACCTCTGTGTGGTAATAGGACCTTTATTCTTTCAATATTAGTTTCTTAGAGTATATCATTCTTTAGTTAAATTTAGCAACTGCATTACAGTCTATCTTGAGGTAATACTGCTATTTTCTAGGTAGATGGCAGGCTTGGATATTTAGAAATTCTTTTCAGATATTATCCATCACGCAGACTTTTTGAAGAGCTGTATTTTCCAAACCCCCTAAATCTGGCTAACATAAAGGAATCTTTGCATCTTTAATTATGTACATAAACTGTCCATGACAAAAAAAAATGAATGTAGGTATGATAATTTGAATGAAACTCTTTATATTATGAAAGTGTTCTCAGTTTGAAGCTACATTCAATGATTCTGAGCTTTGATAAATGTCATTTATGAACATTATGAACAAGGGATTCATACCTCAAGAATTTGCCTACTTCCGATGAATATGTTTGTGGTATAGAATTATCCCTTCCCAGCAGAACTGACAGAGACACCTCATTAAGAGGTTTTCTTTAATTTATATTTTGAGGAATAATGAAATACCAACTGAAATAAAATTATTTCTAATAGATGTTTAAAATGGAGGTCATTCTGCTCTTCTATAACAGTTACATCAACAGAGCTGGTTTTAAATTCAATTTTTTAATTTTCAGATAACTGTAGATTAATAGTCAATTGTAGGACATAATATACAGAGGAACCCCGTACCCTCTACCCAGTTTCCCCCAGTGGTAGCTTTATGCAAATCTATTCTACCTTATCACAACAAGGATAGTGACAGTGATGAAGTCATAATACATAATCCATTATCTTCTTTTACTAGTTTTCTTTTTTTCTAGTTTAATTTACTGAGATAAGTGCTCTGTGCGTGTTGTGGGTATTCTTTTACTAGTATTGAGGTAGCACCTTATCAATTTGAGACTTGTTCTTTTGAAGTACAAAACTCATTGCTTTAAATTTACCTCTTAGTACTGCTTTGGTTACATTCCATCTATTCTCAAAGGTTCTATTTTCACTTTCATTCAGCTCCATGAATGTTTTTATTTCTTGGAGACTTCCTCACTGATCCATTGATTCTTGACAAATGTGTGGTTTCATTAGCAAGTATTTGGAGATTTCCATAGATTGATTTTCCAAGATTGAAACAGCCTTGCAAGCCTGCTATAAATTCCACTGGATCATAGAATATTATCCTTTTTTATACATTTTTGGTTTGATTTGCTAATATTAAGTTGAGAATTTTTGTAATTAAGTTCATGAGAGATATTGGGCCAACTTTTTTTTCCCTTTTTTTATTTTATAGTACTAATATAGTTTATCTATCAGAGCAATAGTAATCTCATAAAGTGAGTTGGGGAGCTTTTTCTCCTCTGTTCTTTCTGGAAGACATTGTGTAAAACTAGTGGAGATTATTCTTCATATGTTTGTAAATTTCTCCAGTAAGCCATTTGGACATGGTATTTCTTTTTCAGAAAAGCTTAATCACAAATCCAATTTTTCTAATGCTATAGAACAATACACGTTGTCTGCTCACTTTGGTTGAGTTTTGGTATTTTGTGGCTGATGAGGATTTTAGCCATTTCTTCTAAGTAATCAGATTTGTGAAAGTAAAGTTGTTAATATTATTCCCATATTATCCTTTTAGTGGCTGCAGAAACTTTAGTGATATTCACAGCTTCGTTCCTGGTGTTTTTATTGTCTTCTTTCTTTTTTGTCTTTGCCAGCCATACTAGTGGTTTACCAATGTTAGTGATTTTTTTCGATGAACTGCCTTTTTGTTTCATTTTCTCTATTGTTTACCTTTTTGCAATTTCATTCATTTTTACTTTCATCTTTATTTCCTTCTTTCTTCTTTCTTTGAGTTGTTGTCTTTATGAATGAATAACATTTTTTACCAGATGTTCCATATTATGAATTTTAAGTTGCTGAGACTAGATTTTGTTACTTTCATTTCAAGAGTGCTGGATGTTGTCCTTACAGGATGTTAAATTATTTAGAAATCAGCTTAAATCTTTCAACAATTGTTTTTAAATTGTATTAAGGTGATACTCAAAGGATAATTTATTACTTCTTACTAAGGCTTTCCCCTTCTGAAGTGTCTCCTGAATGTTCCCAGTTAGAATTAGAAATACGTCCTCTGGTTGGTTAAAATTCAGATGTTTCCTAGTCTTGTGTGATCTCTGAAAATTGACTAGATGACAAATACCTTTTGTCCTATGTAATTATGACCCTGTATAAATCTAAAGACTTATAGGGACATTTATGCAAGTTGCTTGGTATCTTCTCTGCATAGGTCTCTTCTCATTCTGTGCTGTCCCAAAATTTCAGACACCTCCACCTCTCCAAACTTGTATATTTTAATTCAGTTCAGTTCTACTTGAATTCACTACCAAGCTTGAGTTGCTCACCATGGTGCTGAAAGAGCTTCCAGGCAAAAAGATAAGGTCATTACAAGACCTCACTTCATTGGCTTCCTTCTCTTAGTGATAACAAACCATCTGAGCCTTCCATTCACTGTCTGAAAACAGCTGCCTCATATATTTTGTCTAGTTTTCTAGCTGGTTGTAATGGGAAGAAAAGTGCTGTTATACTTACTCTATCAATACCAAGCAAGATAATTTCTTAAAATCATATTACAATCATGTTGAATTACATAATGCTAAGAATTTAATTGCATCTTTCTACTTTAAACCATGAAAGTACTATGATTTACTTAATATTTACCACATTATTGTATTTGCGCAATGCTAAAATGGTTACCACATCAAAAAGGCCTATTTCACTCATCATTAACTGCTATGTCTTCTTGTTTTTACAGAACTGCCCAGGTCATTGTGGATCTGAAAGCTGTGGAGGGCCCTGCTGACATTCCTGAACATATTGCTACATTTGTGGTTAGGAAAGACTAACATTCAAAATTCTCATTTGCATACACTTTATTTATTTTGGTAAATCTCCAAATGACAGTATTACAGAAGTTTGTGAACTCTTGTGACTAGTCTGGACTCTTCTTTAGTTCTTGGCTCTAGCTTCCTGTTAAGTATTAGTCAGGTTTCTAAGCCTGATCATGTCCATGAACTATTTTTTTTCTTACACAGCTAAATGCATTCATGTTAAATAAGCTGGATTATAGAAAGTAATTTTTTTTAAATGCAGTGCATTTATTTTTTTTTTGGGGGGGGTGGCACAGGAATCGAACCCGGGCCTCCTGCATGGAAGACCATCATTCTACCACTGAACCACCCTTGCACAATAAAATGTACTGTATTTAAAGGTCTTTTTTGTTAACCACTGTACTCCATGAGAGGAAAAACATCGCAATAGTTAGGTACATGGTCTCCAGAATGGGTCAGACTCAATACAGGTTCTAATTCTGTCACTTCTAGGTTACGTGATCTCCAGCAAGTTCATCAGGCTCTCTTGTGCCTGAGTCTACTCAGCTCTGGATTGGAATTAGTGAATGTATTTACCACATAGAGTTCTCTATGAGAATGAACTAAAATAATGGATTCCTAAAGTAACATGCTCAATGGACCACAAAACAAAATAAGCAGAAGTTAGCTATTATTTAAATTATACATACAGTCTGGTAATTTCTACCCCATTCCATATATGGTACAACCACTTAGCTCAACATCTAGTATTTGTTCTTTGATTATATTGGGTTGATTCTAGGCAGTTTCCTTCCATTCTTTATGAATACACTCTTTTTTATCATCAGAATTTTAGCAATGGCCTCCTTATTATTTTATATGTTCATTTCCCTGCTGTTCCAACTTATTCTTTAATTTTAGCTAATATTAATTTGCTTTTGCAGTCCAATCCTCATCATAGTGCCTGACATATAGAGAAGGTCCATTCTGGTATAATGACATCTTGAAGCTTATAAGTCCTTCAAATCTCAGCTTATATGTCACTTCCTAACAGAAACAATGTTATTTTTTTCTATGACAGGTTCTTAGATAATAACAACAACAATAATAATAAATAACACTTATATAGCACTAACTATGTTCCTGAATCTGCTCCAAGTATTTTCCACATGTGTTGGTCAGGATTCTCCAGAGAAACGGAACCAACTCTGTATATATGTAAATATTAAAAGATTTATAATAGGAACTGATTCACTCAAACTTGGGAATTGGCAAGTATGAATTCTGAAATTGAAACTCAGTGAAGGAGAAGTTTTATTCCCCTGTAGAAGATACAAGTTGGATAAAGGTGATGTTGAATTCCCCAGGAGAATAAGCTTGCTGAGCAGAGACAGAAAGTCTTCTTCTGACTGCTGAAATCTTTTGTTGATGGTAGATATAATCAGCCATAGATGCCATCAACTGATTAATGATTTAAATCCATCTGCTAAATACAGAAAAATCAGGTAACTGCTTTTTTGACCAGACAACTGGACACCATTAACATTCCCAACATATTGACTGAATTTATCCTTCCAACCAGTCCTATGAGGTATGAGAAAATTGAGACACAAATGAGAAAACCAAGACAGCGAGTGATGCAGTAACTTGCCCAAGGTGCTCCATATAGTAAGTGGTGAAACCTGGATTGAAACCAGGCAAATACACTCCTCAGTTGTGTTCACATGTGCTTATTTGTTAAAGGGTAATTTCCTCAAAACATATGTGAAATATTTAGAAACCCTAAGATTTATGACTGCATGTATCCCATTAGACTGTCAATTTCATAGCATTTCTTCATGGCGGTGTCATCACTACCCCTTCCTTCTTCTCAAAACAGAGGTAATGTGACCCATTACTACTAGCTAGATTAAACATAGTTTCTTACTTTTCTGGTTTAGTGATTAAAATAAGATATATTAAAATGACCCAAGTTTGAATAATCTAAAAAGTTTTCTAGGATTTTCCAAATTGTAAATGTGAGATAAACACATCCATCCCCCACTTTTTTTAAATAAACAAGTGAGAAAAATTTATTGAAGAGAAAGAAAGTAGAAAGTACATGCTCAAGGGTTGAGTGCAGCACATTTCCCTTTTATTTCTAAGACAATGTGCTGCAAATTTGAAGAGCCCAACAGTTATAGGTATTTCCACAGTTCCATTTGTTTGAAAAATTGAATCTGGCAAGCAGATATGAGCAGAAAGGATAAATGGATTTTGGTTCATATCATCCAGAAGCCAATAACATCCTACCTTGCCTGAAGTGTGTCATTCTATGTGTGATACATTACTCTACATTTCATTTTTGTTTTGTTTGTTTACATTGTATTCCTAAAGCTTGTGCAGAGTCACAATACAAAAGCTTGTGTTTGGAGTGAAATTTTATGACATGAAACTAAAATGTTACATTGGATAACTCAGGGCTGGATAGAGATCAGCAGGGATCTCCATATTCCAGGCCTCCTCCAAGTGAGCATTCCCTATTAGGTCCGAGTAAAGCACATTTCCTTGTTACCCATTATCTTAAGACTTTGATTATATACCCACCATAGCAAAGGTCATATACACAGAAGGATGTGGACTACTTACAACTATCAATATGTAACACTAAATAAAGAAGGATAATATATAACTTTGTTAAGGGAAGATTTTTCTGAATAAAGCCTGTGATCCAAAACCAATGAGATTCGAGAAAACATGGGCCTTTTCAAATTGCATAAGAAGCTTTTCTATTCCGAGCTTAAGTTATTGTGTTAATCAGGAATGGGGTAGTCTAGAATAGCTAGGGAAATAGGGTCCTCTAGTCCCCCAACCAGGCACCCTTGTGCCTTAGGGTTTCCATCCTATTTCTGATGTTATCCATCATAAAGCAAAATTAACTAGAACACAATCAGAGGTCAAAAAGCAGATTTGTAGAAAGGAATAAAGCAGGAACATCTGAACTGTGCTCTGATATGACTGTGGTAAAGCTCTCACAACTGAGGATGTGACAAAAAAAAAAAAATCTACAAAGACCAAGTCCAGATTCAAAGGAAAAAATATATACTAAATAAGTGTTCTGGTTTGCTAAAATTGCCAGAATGCAATAGACCAGAAATGAATTGGCTTTTACAAAAGGGATTTATTAGGTTACAAATTTTCAGTTCTAAGGCCATGGAAATGTCTGAATTAAGGCATCAACAAGATGAGACTTGAACTCTGACGAAAGGCTACCACATCTGAAACACCTCTGACAGCTGGGAAGGCATGCTGGTGGCATCTGATATTCCCGGTTCGTTGCTTTCAGTTTCTAATTCCAGGGTCCTCTCTTAGCTTCTCTGGGCAAAATTTGGGAATTCATATCCTAGCTTAACATCTTCCCGGGGCATTTTATTTTCTGTCTCCAAGCATCTGTGCTTTCTCCAAAAGGTCTCCCTCTTATACTCCAGTAAGTAGATTAAGAACCACCTTGAATAGGCAGGGTCACATCTCCATGGAGATAACTGATCTCCATGTCCCAACCACAATTGGGTGGGTCTCATCTCCATGCAAACAACCAAATCAAAAGGTCTCACCCAACAATAGGTCTGCTTCTACAAGATTGAATTAGAAGAACTTGGTTTTTCTAGGGTACATGGCAGTTTCAAATCAGCACAATATGATTCTGAACTTGGTACTAGTTAACAATCTCCAAAACAGAGGTTGAAAGATTGGCTAAATGTATTAAGATAGCTGCATTCACAGAAATATCCCAAAAGGCTGGTGGTTTTTATATTGCTAAAGTAATTTGTAAAACAATATAAAGCAGACAAGCTAGAAATGTACTATTAAAAGTTAACGTCCATCTACTAAGTTCTCCCAATGTCCCTTGCTTCAGATATGGCCACGGTGATCAATAGACAAGGAATATTACCTCTCTCAAGCATAATCAGCATCAGTTAGATTGACTTTCTGAGGATTCTACTCCAGTGCCAATGAGGCGTCTGTGTTCTTTTAACTTATATATTACATAGACTGGCTTGGTTCCTCTTATTTGATGCCCATTATTTTTTCTTATTTATAAGTATTAAGCTTTTTACTATTATCTGATTATCCTTCATTCTTCATCAGTATATATTTGCTTTGTTTAGCTGATCTGTAAGGATCACAAGAAAAGTCCTCAGAGGTTGATTGAGAAAACGTCAGCTGTAGATCCAGGAACTTTGACAATAATGGCCCCTGACATTGCTTTGGATTTGTGAATTTACCTGTCTCCTATTGAGAAATCAGTTAGTACATTTGCATTGGTATATCTGATTAATTTATAATATTAAGAAAGGGAAAGTTTGGAATTGCATTTGGAAAAATAATACTTGTGTGTGAGATGTGTGCATGTGGTTGTGCCCATATGTGGCATTCAAAATATGTGCAGGAAGCTGGAGGGGCTGATAACCAACATAGACTAGCACTCATGTACTCGTTCATAATGATTTTCCCCACGGGCTATATCTGCGCAATTCTGCATCTCCTCTACTTTTTTTTTCTAAATTCCCGTATCTGGAAATATTTTCCAGATACTCGTTGCTTACCTACAGAGATGGGATCAATCCTATCCTCTACCCACTATGGCTTTGTGTGTTAGATTCAGTTGTCAACTTGGCCAGGTTGAGTATACCTAGTCTTGTTGCTGTGGACATAAGCCAACGGTTCGTGAACCTCATCTGTTGCCAATTACATCTGCAGTCAGCTAGGAGGCGTGTCTGCTGCAATGAGTGACGTTTGGCTTAATTGGCTGGTGCTTAAATGAGAGAACGCAACATAGCACAGCTAAGCAGCTCAGCATACCTCATCTCAGCACTCAGTAACTCAGCCCAGGCTTTTGGAGATGCAGAAAGAAATCAAGCCAGGGAAAGTTACTGGAACCCAGAGGCCTGGAGAGAAGGCCCGTAGAGATCACCCTGTGCCTTCCCATGTAAGAAAGAACCTCAGTGGAAAGCTAGCTGCCTTTCCTCTGAAGAACCAACAAAATAAATCCCCTTTTATTAAAAGCCAATCCGTCTCTGGTGTGTTGCATTCCAGCAGCTAGCAAACTAGAACACTTTGCAACACTGCTTTCTCATTTGCAGAGGTTTCAATACTCTGTAAAGACCTTTCTGGCTTTAGCATATGCACTTAGTTTCTAGATTCCCTTAGCATACTCTGTACATCCTATAAAAAATGATTTATGGTTAAGTTATTATTTATAATCCAGATTTTGCTTAGCATCATCTTTTTGGATATACTAACCATAAAAAACATATCACTGATTAAATGTCTACAGTTCCCAAAGTTAAAATATTCGTGTCCTCCTAAGATTCATAAAGGTATAAAAATAAAAATATAAGGTATAAAAATGCATCTATCAAAATTAATTTCATTGCATTTGTTAACAGAAAATATATATACACAATTATATAAGTGCTAGTCTAAAAAATGAAATTATTTCTTCTAGAAATAAATGGGATAGGTAATTTAAGCAGAAGATGCATACAAAAATACTTAAATAGCCATTAATACTCAGGGCACTAACTGGTTTCAAAATATCTTGCAGCTCACTTAAATTTACTGATGTGTGTGATTTATTATTTCCAGAATGCAATCTTCTATGAACAATGTAAAGTATAGACACTTTTTTGTATAAAAGCATGGTGGGTTCACATTTCATTCTTTTTCCAGGTGAGTAACTTGTGATTGCAGCACCATTTGTTGAATTTTTTTTGTTGCTTGTTTGTTTTTGTTGGTTTCTTTTGTTTGTTTGTTTGAGTTCGGAAGCACATGGGCCAGGAATTGAACCCGGATCTCACACATGGCAGGCGAGAATTCTACCACTGAACTACCCTTGCACCACTGAACCCTAGTATAGACACCTTCTATTAAAATAAAAATTATGTGGCCCAGCAGTGGCAGAATTCCCGCCTGCCATGCCAGGGACCTGGGTTCAATTCCAGGTGCCTGCCCATGCAAACAACAACAACAACAGCAACAACAACAAATAATATGTGCTCTTTACAAATGTAAGAAAGGTGAAAAAGAGAAGTATATAATTCAAAGAGAGTTCAAATGAATAAAGCAACATATAACTCAAATACCTTTATCATTTTAGTTGTAATCCAGATGATAGGTTTGGAAAAAAAAATTCTTAACTACTGCTTTTGAAGTCTATTTGCAACAAATTACTTCCTCTGGCATTAATGGCCTCTAATTAGTTGTGACCTGAGTCATTAACCCCAATATTTTATTAATATTTCTTCACAGAAATTTCAAATTGTTTATTCTTTTTAGTGCTAAGATATTAATGTCTAAAATGTATTTATGGGTTGATGAATATTTTTTAGAAACAACATATCAATCTTAACCATATCCAGGAGAGGTTTGTTGTATTACCTGTTACTACATAAGATACAGGCACTTTTAATGTTTAATGTTGAAGGCTTGAATCATGATACGACAATTGATGCACACTAAATATGATATAAATGTTAATAAAGTAGAAAAACAAGTGCTCTGAGTTATTTATGGAACAAGTGAGAATACACATAAATAAAATAAATTTAAAAATATAACTTTGCATTTTAAAGCACTTATAAATTGATTCTATGCTCTGTTAAACATGACAAACACTGAGATATACCAGTCACATCATCTCACTAACCAACTGAACAAATAAATAGTCCACTGAATTTGAGTCAAATTTTAAAATATATGTGCCTTCCTATTTCAAACTCATAAAATTTTAGTATTTACCATGTAGAAATACAAATTAAATTTAAACTACTTCTGACCAAGATTTCATTATTTCCTAAATGGTTTTCCTGATGAAAATTGTAATTACAATAGCTTAATACAATAATTGCATCAAGAAATATTTATTGAAACACTACTATGTGAAATATACTGTACCAATTTTTTAGGTCTTGCATTCTATCCCCTAATGTTTCATGTTAATAAATAGCCTATTAACATTAACTGCTCAGCATGCCCAAATAAGAATGTTTACATGAATATTCATAAACAATGTTTAATGAGGATCTTTAAATACACATTAGTCACAGTGAATAAGTTACATGTAAAGATATTGCCAGTAAATGTACTGACTCGTTTCAAGAATATGTTTCAGATTCGACTTAGCTTTTTCTCCTAGAAATGTAAAAGCAGAAGTGATATCATTATCAAATATGAATATTGCAGAAATGAGGAAGAAACTGAGTACTTTAACTTTTAATTCACCACATACATTTATATTTGAGCCATACACAGTACGTTTACAAAACAACCTATATTTCTTTATTATTATTAAACTAATAAAAACTTGAAAATAAATTGCAGTCCCAAATTTATTTCTGTATTGAATAATTTAATGTTCCATGGCCTTAAGACACTGTGATCTGAGTCATTCTGCTGTAGACTGAACTTATTTATAGTGCAATCTAAATGCTTGAGTACACATTTTTTTTTGCATTATTTACAATGCAGCTGTTTCCTTAAGGTATTAATTATTTGATATTGATAAGATGCTAACAGAAAACATTGCAGAAATAAATAGCTGTGAACTTACCATCATCGTCACCATCATCATCATCTATTGTTCAGCAATGGATATATTGTTTATGCTAATTTGTAATTAGAAAGGTAATGTTATGGGTCAAACCCATTATGTGATGCCATATTTGCCAGTTAGCAAGGGGTCATGATATTTTCTTATTTATAATTTGAATAAATATTTCTCCTTCTGGAACATTAAAAATGGTGTTAAGTTAATCACACTGTATTATGCAGTTTAGCAACAAGCTATAGGTCAATAATTGTGGCAGCAGCTGATTATTAAAAATTTATGTGAATGAGAAATTTTTTAAATAGTCACTAAACATTGTTTTTCTCTCCTTTAAAATTGTAGTTTTGAAATAATTTTCAGCTGAGTATAATGATTTTAAAGGAATTGTATTTCTATAATGTACGTGAATTACAATTGAACAATATAAGTAAGTAATTAGGTGAAATTGACATAATTTATATCATTATAGGAGTCATTTATATAGACATTTTAATTTAAAAATATTGCTATACATTATTAAGATTTGAATTTTATTATTGATTTCCCTTATAATAAATTTTTATCCTAATGGGAATAATTTTTTCAGTAGCAGTTAGAAAAAAGTCCTGAGGGCCTGTTTCACAAAATAATTATTCATAGTCATGAATAATTAAAAGTGTTAACTTTATTAGGCTTTTATGGTGAGCAAAAACATTAAATGACTGATTCATTGCACTTGAAATCCTTATTTGCTTTTGACAATATCAGAACTGTTATCTATACGATATGCATTTTAGATAGTGACAAGATGTGCGGTTTCCCAACTCTGAGTTATTACTTTGTAAATAAATATTTAAAATCCGAGGTTATAAGACCAAATTAGAAGTCAATTTTAGTTTTTAAAGATAAATATGCAATAGATATAATCTCTGTGGCCTCTTTGTTCAGAGATTATGTTTAATAGTTATTTAAATATTAAATATCATTCTATCACTAATAAATGGACCACAAATTTGCACACCTTTGATGGATATGTATATTTGAACAGTTGATGTATTTGCATAAAGTACTTTACAGTAATAATTCTTCAAGGTGTCACAAAGACTAAACATTCAATTTAAACTTTAGTTTTTACTTTTTGAATAGACATCACTTGCTTTATTTGGAAGTTGGAGTTGTATTTATAGGTCTCACGTCAATAAATGATGGTGAATGGGCTTCTTTGGTTGCTTGACACTACTATTTAATTGTTAGAACTAATAAATGCCATGACTATTATTTTATTCATTGCTTATTTTCTTTCATACACTGTGCTATAAAATTGTATTTTTAAATATTCACAAGATCCTTTTGATGTTGATACTATTGCTGTATTTTATAGTTAGAACATAGAGGCATGAGATCAAACCTACTTGTTCTAATTCACATGGTGGAGCCATCATTCAAATCAATGTCTACTGAATTCAAGATGCTCACTCTCCCAGCTGCAACATTCTGTTGTAATTAACTTGCAATTAAAATCCACAAAAAGGTCTTCTGTACTTGATATGCACTTCATTAAAAGGTAGTTTGTCCAAATTAATTCACAACTTTTGTTGGAAGAATAAATATTTCCACCTGCCCTTTGAAGTACACCAAGGAAGTATTATCCTTTGAAATAGTTCATGGAAATGCTTTATTTGCGATATAAATGATTCGACAGAGGTGGGATGAATTACAATTTTTATTTCTATAATTACACATCCTGAAATGAGATAGTTTTAATTTTGATCTCTCAACCAACTGAGATTTTAAGAGAAGAAAAATAAAAATTGGCAATGAAGAAAAAAGTAAGTCCCTTTTTTTTTTTTTTTTTGGTGCTAGTACAAGTGTGTCTAAATGGCTGTATGACTTTAGGCAACTCAATTAACCTTATTAGAATCATAGGATATTAGAGCTTTGACAACTGCTAAGGTTATTTCCAGCTATAAAATTTTGGCTTAATGATTCTGAAATTCAGTCTTCCTCATTAAAAGAAAAGACAAAATTGCAGTGATGTGTAACCAATTGTGACATAGAAAGTATAAAAGTGAAGAGTTATTTTCTAAGCAACACATTGCATTAGTGGTTGTTGTTGTTGTTGTTTATCTCCTACATGCATCCTAACTTGTTGGGAGAGTGTACTGGCTTTGGCTACAGAAGAGAAAATCTCTAAATCTCACTAAATTACAAAAACGGTCATTTATTTTCTCACTCAAGAGTCTGTAAGTAGGCTTAGGCTCTGCTGGGCATTACTGGATGCACTTGACTCCAAGCTGTTGTTGGTCGGGTCTCTTCCAGGTGTTTTCTTATTCTCTTGGAGCCATGTGCATATTCTTTTCATGATATATCACAGGAATACAAAAACAGGGCAAGCCAAAATATGCATAAACATATAAAGGTTCTCCTTGAGTCGCACCCTTTAATATTTCAGGGTCAAAGCCAGACAGATGTCCAAGTCCAAAGTAAAGCCAAATTCTGCTCACTGAAAGGTCACATGATATAGGAAAGGGGTAGAGAATGTGTAATAATGAACCATCCTATCAAAGAAGAAATAGGCAAACTAGAAAAGAAATCGTGTCCTCCTATTATAGATTTATAAATAATTCATTCTCATAGCACTCTTTTTCTCTCCAATTTACTGCAATCACAATAGAATTCTTTGCCTGGAAGGAATCTTAGATGCTCTTTGAATCAACCCCACAGGAAATCCTTGAAGGTCTTCTGTGGAAGCCCTACCAACTGAGATCCATGAGCCACATCTCTCATGAGCACAGCTCAACCCTATCTTTACTAATACCTTGAAAATTTCTAAAATTTTAAATTTAAATACCCTATTTTGTCATCCTACAAATATTCTTTTACCTTACATATGCAAAAAACTACATGGGTGTAATTTTTCAACCATTTCACACTTTCTATTGCCCCAATATAACTCTTTCTATTTTGTGAGCACATTCGTAGTCCAGTCTAGGACCTATAGGATACCACAACTATATATAATCATGGGAAAAAACTTCCATTTTTGGCCTCTTTTTCTGGAATCCTTGATATCAAAGTATTCATTCTACTGTCATCTTGGGTCTTTTATCCAAGACCTTGATATCTGTTGGAGAAAATCATAAAATTAAGCAGGCCAGTCTTGCTATAATTCATGATCTTGGAACTCAAATTGGCAGTTGTCTTCTGTCAAATAACTTTTTCTGGCAGGTGCTATTTTTCATATATGAGCAAGACAACTTTAGATCTCTCCATTTTCCTTAAACCTCTAAAATTTTATTTACATGTTACTATTATGCATTTAACAATTCAATAACCAAAAACCAAAACAAATTAATAAACCATCCCCATCTTCTATGTTTCACCTTCTACCTTCCCCTTCCCTATTACAAGGGAAGAAGTATTTCTCTTCCTGACAAAGGTTAATACATACAATTGCGCTCATAAAATTATCCTCTCTTACCTTTTGAAGCACTTTGCTGTGTCAATTTTTATGCTCTATATCATATGTATTTTTTTCCTTTTCGATTGTGTCATTCCCACCAGCATAATTATGCAGTGAGAAAATCATAATTTGGTCAAATGTGTTTTCCCCCATCTCCAAATAATTTTACAAATGAATATAACCTGACTTTGTACACTGATCTACTAAAACTGCTTTTATCAGTGAAAATAGTAATCTCCATATTTTAAAATTTAGTGGATTCTCTGTCATCTCGTATTCACACTATCAGTTTTTTGATATGGTTTGTCACACCCTCATTCACACACTTTATGAACCACCCTCATTTCTTGGCAACTATGGCAACACTCTCTCATTAGTTTTATTGATTTGTTTTCCATATATAAAAAGTCCATCCATCTCGGTATACTTTCCTTGTTCCTCCTTCATAACCTAATCTCTAAATATCGTGATTTCTCAGGACTCAGTTACATAAGTTCCCATTTTCTCTACACTTTCCATGGATGGAAATGCCATCTGTGCTCTGATATTTCTTGAATATACACAAAGGAATCACATCACATGCGCATATAATTCTAAAGAATGCATTTATATCTACTTGAATAAAATAAAAAATGAAAAGAAGAAAAAAGTTTGACTTTCCCTCCAAAAGTTATAAGCTAAAATGTTTGCCCTAAATTCAATGTTTTTGTGAGTGCTTGGTGTTTGGCTTGAAAACCTAATAAAATGCCCCTGGTATTATGGTATTATATTTTAAATCCATCAGTAGTGAAAATTAGAAGCAATTTAAAACTAATTATATTAAATTACTAATCTTTGTATTTAAAATGTCATTTAGAATCCAAATTATTATCTTAACCAGTTAACAAGAATATAGTTACTGCCATATTCTGCATATGAGAACATACACTTCTCATTTTGAGTAATTCCTAGAAAGGTATTGACTTTCAGCACTGAATATGTATTCTTTTTCTATTAACTGAAATATTGGATCAAAGCTAACCAATACCCCTAAGCTAGAAATGTTGTCATAGATAATAATTCAGAAAGCAGTAAATGGATAGACACTTTGATTTTGTTTTGTTATTACTCTGTGCATGTAATAACACTAACTATTCTAATTAATAACCTCTGAAGGGAAAAGTAGAAATTCAATAAATTCTCATTTTCTTTGGAATGAAAATGTTTCAACTTTCTCACAAATGAAATCTTATATCATTTTTATTGCTAATTATTTTTTAAGTTAGTAATATCTAGAGGAAAATTATTTCACTTGGAATCCATACTATTATCAAAACTGGTTATGAAAAGCTATAACATAGTTAATCATGTGTAACCTGAATGTTTCTGTACATTTAAATAGAGGTGGAGTGAAGAATTACAGAGCAGTTACAAAAGTCTATAATTGTTGTGTAGGTGGTTGCAAACAATAGCTAACACCTACATCACTCACTATATAGGAGACATGATCCTCATTGTTTTTTATGCCAGATATTTTGTAACCCCTTCATATCCATTCTTCAATCTATTCTCTACTTTGGGAAACTGAACATCTTGGTCTATAGGCTTTGTTGCATCTTGCTTCCAGATGAGAAGTCATGGTAAAATATTAAAAGGAGTGATGAGAATGAGGACTGATTATTTATTTTACCCTCCATTCCAGCAGGGCTAGCTTGGATCCTCTAACTAATTCATGGTTCCTCTCAAGGCTGCCTTGTCTATACAACTCTCTAAATAAAGCTTTTAGTAACTCTATCATCTCTAGTCCTTTTACATTTTAAGTAGCAACTTCTATACTTTTGCTAGTCCTGAAGCACTGAGATATCCCTTTTGAGTTCCCATCAACCTTTTTCTATATTACACTTTGTATAGTTCTAACTTGTTTTTCTTTTAATATTGAGAACTTGATTGATGCAGCCTATTGTAAATTAACACCTTAATTTCTCCCAGCAATCATTTGAGGTATGCACAATTTTTAATCTCCATTTTGCAGATAAAGGAAACTAAGACAAAGAGGTTTTAGGTCAAACAGCTGGTATATGATGGAGTTGAAATTTGAATGACATAATTTAGCACTAGTTCAGAAGTTTCAATCAATATCCACACATACAGACCACACATACACACAAACACAAGCACACAAACTGCAAAATGATCATGCCTAGGTTATAATACCGCTTAAAAATACTCTACTATAAAAACAGCATGAAAACAAACTAGACCTATGGACTGTTCTAATCTTTACACTAGTACGACATGAGGAATATTTTTAAATGAACACATGGATTCATAGAAGTGATCTAAATCAGCCAAAGGCAAATAACTGATAACTTTTCAGAAAAAGTTTATAATTAATTGTCATGAGCCAAGATAAAGACTGTGATTAAATCCATCCTTAGCCACAGCAGGTACAGTGGAAAGGATTCTAATATTTTGTAGGGAGGGAGAGGTGGGGCATCTCACCAGAAGCACATAGATCTATGGGATTTTTCTGCTGGGGAGAGTCTCTAGGGCAGCAGAGGACCCTTCTGACTGAGCGCAGGGAGCTCTGTGCTATTGCTTGGCAGTCTGCAAGGCAGATGATCTCTCTCCAAGAACATGAGATCCCTCTGGATGTCTAAATAATTAAACATGAGATGAATAATGAAAAAGAATGGATAGATTCACTTTTATACCATATGCAACTAAAAGTTTAATTCCATACTGAAGACAAACAAAATGCCTCAAAAATATGCATCTGATTCCTGATGACCAATAACGAAGTTGAATTATATCTTGGATGTGGTTAAAAGGGGAAATTTTAGGTTGTATATATGTTCCTAGAGTTAAAAAAGCTGTTGAAAAAGTAAATGAGGGGTGGGCCACGTTGGTTCATCAGGCAGAGTTCTCGCCTGCCATGCCGGAGACGCAGGTTCAATTCCCGGTGCCTGCCCAAGCAAAAAGAAATTCAAGTGAGGCTCAGATCGTGAAGATGTTTGTGTTCATAGAAGGGTTAAAAGCAGGTAATATGCAGCACATATTTTTTCTGTGCAGGTTGCCCTCTGAAGAATGTTGAGCTTTGAGGTGTTGAGGTGTTCAATTAGGACAATGGGATAAACTGAAAATAAAAATGGAGATTGATTCATTTCTGGTGACAGCTCAGCAAAAGGCAAGAGAAAATGGTGTTGGCTCTTCAGTGTTCCATTTTTTCCCCCCAGGAAACAGTACCAAGTAAGGAATTGCACGGCAGGCAGCACAGAGGGAGGGGGATTATCTCTTACCTTTTTATGGCCCTGGAGTGTCTGGACAGGAGAGGGTAAAGGAGAAGGGAAAGGGCTGCAAGTGGAAAAGTGTTAGGGAGTCAGAGTGAAGAAAAGTGCCTCAGCCGAGGCTGCTGATGAGGAGGCTCTGAATGAAGACACCTGGGCTAGGAACGCAGCCATGCTTATGAACATGTGGTCCTGGGTTGGGGATTCTGTGCCCTTGACTTTACCACATGCAGAAGACTGCAACCCACTGGCTGTGCACCAAGCTTCTATAGGCAGGGAACTTCCCCCTGTGAGCCTGCCAGGCAGAGCTTTGTAATTGCCTGCAGTCAGGTCTGAAAGACCACACGAAGGATTCTGGCCTGGAGATAAACTCCTCAGTGGCATGGGCAGCCCAGATGTAAGGAGAAGCCCAGAATATCGCTGTCCTCCTCCTGTGTGATAGATGAGCCCTAGTCCAAGCCAGAAACCAGGGAGAGGAGGAGAGTGTGGCTGGACAAGGATACCAAGGCTCCAGCTAGGTTTATGGAAGGCTGGGGTGGGCCAGGTTCTGGGCCAGAGTGATACACAAAATTTACTGAAAATTAAATAGAAATCCCAAAGACATCACCACTCTAAAATCTAAATTACAATTTGTTTTGTCAGGAATGGCTGAATTTTATAAAGATTTATAAAAAGTCACTGCATATAAAGTGTGGGGAAGTGCATGGATGAGAACATAGGCAAAAAGCAAAGGGTCTTCAGACAGAATGGACACTTCCCTCCCATAACCCTAACCTGCCCCATCCACCTGCATGCATTTTGCTTCCAATGCAATACTGATGCTACTTATAGAATGGCTGGTGGTTGTGCCGTCCCTTCTGTACTATCTGTTTGTTTCATTGAGAAGTGTTGTCAGCCAAGATTAGGTGTGAACTTAGTAGCAGTAAGCCTGTTCCAGGACTGCTGGACCTTTCCCAAAAGGGTCCAGAGCTCCCTTTGAGGAAGATGCTCTGGAAAGCAGCACAGTGCAATGAAATAAGAACCAGCTTCAGAATCATGTGGACCTGGTTTGTTTCCTGCTCAGTGCACAGCCCCTGCATCTGTAAATAGGGAAACTAATTTGTTTTTTGAGGTTGTTGTGGGAATTAATTGAAATAATGTGTTTAACCTCATACCAGATGCTCTTTATGCCTTGCCCAAGTCCCTTCCCCACTCTCCATTCTTAGACATACCACATGCCCTGGAACCGTCTTCAACCAATGACAGATGGAAGATGCAGGTTAAATACCTAGCTTCCTTGCCTCTTTAGTGGGAGGACTTTGAGACATGTTCCACAGTATCTCCCAGCATTTCCCAATGGGATTGAGTCCCAGTTACCCACTGTGGTATCCCACTCATTAATATGCCCTACATTGGCTTCCTTCTTTTTATGTCTTCCTTCCCCACTCACCTAGCAGTGCTTCATGGGATCACCTCTTGAATAAAACTGTGACACTCAAAATACTGTCACAGGGTCTACATCTGAGGGGAAGCCAGCCTAAGACTGACCCCTAGTGCAGTACCTGGCACTATATATTTCTTGGATGATATTTCCTTTGGCTTCAGTCATAACTGAGTTAATGAAGGGACATGACAGAAGCTTTGATCTTTCACCCAGCTGTGTTTGCTCTGGGGTCCCAGTATCCTAAATACTTTTCCAGGTCCATTGTTTTCTATTCTTGGATGCAACCCTAACTCACCCACATGTGGAAGAATGGGGGTTCTTTGGAAAGCATGGAACGGTGTCCAGATGTGGGCTGGGGACTATGAAAAGCCCCAGTTGAGTGTGTTGGCCACTTGACTGATATTTGGAAGGTGTCTCTTCACTCAGATCAACTGTGAGGACCTGAGCAAGTTGCTTTGAGTTTGGTTTATGTCACAGTAAAATGAAGACAATATTTGACACTTCCAGCCCCACAGTGTTGCTGGGAGATAAAATGCAATTCTGTAAGTGGAAGAGATGCAACTACAAGATTTAGGAAATGCAAACATGTGGGATAATCAAATGTTGGGAGCAGTCAATACGGATATACACTGAGTTTAGCAATGACAGTAACATGGCCACCAGAGCAGAGCCCACTTCCTTGTTCTTCTTTCTCCCCACTCCTTTATTCTCCGTTTCCCGCCACTGTCCAGGCTAATAAAACAGTACGCAGGCGCAAGGTGCGAAACCGAGGTCTGCCTCTAGCCCCAACGACAGTGTCAGCCAATTCTCGACCTCCACGTCCCTAACTTCCTTACCCACCACTCCTCCCCTCCCCAAGAGTATATATGCTTTGTTCTCTCAATAAAATTTTGCAGCTTGACCAT
>PVIY010015087.1:0-54775 GCA_004026745.1 Myrmecophaga tridactyla
TTAGATTTAGCATCACTAATTGCAGAAGACACTCCCCTTTGGCTGATTACAAATGGAATCAGCTGTGGATGCAGCTGATGTGATCATGACCTAATCCTATGAAATGTCCTCATTGCAACAGACAGACCAGCGCTTGCCCAATCAGATAAACAGGTACCACAACTTGGCCAAGTTGACACGTGTCCCTAACCATGACAGGGACTTTGCAAATACTTCTTTATTCACTGCCCCAAGTCACTCAGGGATTTATTGGGGTATCACGCTAACCTGGATAAACCAACAAAATCTCACGCCCTACTCAAGATTCCATGTACTTATGGTGTTCAACTAAACTGACCATACAAGTTAAATTAGGAAGTGCAGTGCTCAAAATCTAAATTTTGCATCAAATAAACATCTCTCCCTTTAGTTTCACACAGAAGTTGATGTTCTAAAACTAGGAGGATATCATCCTTTACCCTGTATTCTTATATACCTTAGTCTATAGATGAGCTTTATTCATATCTCTACTCGATCTCTGTTCACATTTTCAATGTTTTAAACAGTTCCTTTGTGGGGTACTTCTGACTTTCATAGCTTCAGAGCTCTAACTCTAGTCTCAGGTGTCACATAAATGCCAGAAGCTTCTGGGAAAGACCATGTTATATACAAACAGCTCAGTGTCTCAGAATTTAGAATTGAAGTTACACCTACTGAATATATGTGACTGCTGTAAGAGCTTACAACCCAGGATCCTTTACAATAAGCCCCAACCTGATAACTCATGCTCCTGAATTTAGTTCACCAAATTTTTATATTACAGTTAGTCCATATGATTGAGGCATGATAATATTTGTCTTTTTGTTCCTAGCATTTCATTCAACATACAGCTCTTAAGGTTCATTCATCTATTTGCATGCCTCACAATTCATTCTTGCGGCCACTCAGTAGCACATTGGATGTGTACACCACAGTTCCTCCTTCCATTCCTAGTTGTACCCTTAGGCCACCTCCATTCCTTGTGGAGCAGGAACACTGCTGCCAGAAACACCAGTGTGCAAATGTCCATTTGTGTCCCCACCCTCAGTTCCTCCAGGTATATACTGTGCAACAGGGTTTCAGAATCATATGGCAGCCCCACCCCTGGCCTCCTGTGGAACCACCACACTGCCCTCCAAGGGGCTGCACCTCTCATTTCCCTACCAACAGTGACTAGGTACATCTTTCTCTCCCATTTTCCCTTTCTGTTTCTCTCTGTTCAATTTTAAGCAGTTTTATTCACACATCATAAAATCCAGCCTAAGTGCATAGACATGCCTTCACCACCATGCTCTATCTAAAGGCATTTCCTTTCTTTCCATAAAGAATCCATACCCCTTTCCCAATCCCCTCCCCTGCCTGTTGACATTTAGTTTTGGCATAATGCCTTTGTTACTTTCTTCTTTTTTAATTAGGCATTTGGAGCTATAAATTTCCCTCCAATGCTTTTGCTGCATCCCATAAGTTTTGGTACACTGAATTTTTGTTTTTGTTCATCCAAAGATATCTTCTAATTTCCCTTGTGAGTTCTATGACCCAATGATTGTTTAATAGTGTGTTGTTTAATTTTCATATATTTGTAAAATTTCTAGTTTTCCCTCTATTATTGATTGTTAACTTTAATCTAGTGTGGTATGAGAAGATACTTTGTATGATTTCAATATTTTAAAATTTATTTAAAAATTTTATTAAGATTTAGGGGGTGCAAGTGTATAGTTCAGTAGTAGAATTCTCGCCTGCCATGTGGGAGACCTGGGTTCAATTCCCAGCTCCTGCACTGACCCTTGCACCCCAAAATTCAACAAATGGTGCTGCAATAACAGGATAGGCACATGGAAAAAGAATGAAATGTGACCCACACCATACAACATACCAAAAAATACTAAGATTTGATTTGTGGTCTAACATATAATCTATCTTGGAAAATGTTCCATGTGCACTTGACAATAATGGATCTGTACAGATCCATTTAGGTCTAATTGATTAATGGTGTTGTTCAAGTCCTCTATTTCATCATTTATCTTCTGTTGAGGTGTTCTATCAATGATCAAAAGTGATATATTGAAGTCTTCAACCAATATTGTAGACTATATCTCCCTTCAGTTCTGTCAATTTTTGTTTCACATATTTTGGGGCTCTGTTGGAAATGGTGTATATGTTTATAATTGTTTTAACTTCTTGCTGCATGAGCCTTTTATCAGTATATAATATTTTTCTTTTTCTCTCATAGTCAGTTTTGACTTACAGTCTATTTTGTCTGGCAATGATATAGCCACTCTAGCTCTCCTTTGATTACTGTTTGCATGGAATATTTTTCTCCACCCTTTTACCTTCAACTTCTTTGTATCTTTGCAGACAGCATATAGATGAATCATTTTTTTCCATTCAATCTGACAATCTCTGCTTTTTAATAGAGGAATTTAATCATTGACATTTAAGATAATAACTGTGAAGGAAGTATTTACTTTTGCCATTTAGCTAGGTGTTTTCTGTATGTCTTGTATGTTTTTTTGTTCCTCAATTACTCCATTCTTCCTTTTTGTATTTAGTTGCTTTTCTGTAGTGTGCCATTTTGATTCCCTTCTTTCCTTTATCTATATTTTTAGTTATTTTCTTGGCAGCTGCTTTTGTAATTACAATGAACATCTTAAATTAATAATCTAGTTCAACTAGTACCAAGCTAATTTCAGTATGTACAAATTCTCTACTCGTATATAATTCCATCTCTCCCCTTTCATATTGTCATTATCTCAGATTACTTCTTTTTTAAAAAAAATTTATTAATAAAACCAATCAACATGCAACATGAGCATTTTTAATGTATGAACATTCCATACTTGGTGTACAATCAATGGCTAACAATATCATCACATAGTTGTATATTCATCACCATGATCATTTCTCAGAACCTTTACATCACTCCAGAAAAGAAAAAAGAAAAAACTCATACATACCATACCCCTTACCCCTTACCCCTCCCTCTCATTGACCACTATATTTCCCTCTACCCAACTTATGTTAACATTTGTTCCCCCTATTACTTATTTGTTTTTAATCCATGTTTTTTTATTCATCTGTCCATACCGTAGATAAAAGGAGCATCAGAGCAACTTTTGCACAATCACACAGTCACTTTGTGAAGGCTATATCATTATACAACCATCTTAAAGAGACATGGTTACTGGAACACAGCTCTATAGGCACTTCCCTCTAGCCTCTCTAATACACTTTAAACTAAAAAGGGGTTATCTATATAAAGTATAAAAATAACTTCCAGGATAACCTCTCAACTCTGTTTGAAATCTCTCAGCCACTGACACTTTATTTTTTCTCATTTTTCTCTTCTCCCTTTCAATTGAGAAGATTTTCTCAATTCCTTGATGCTGAGTCCCAGCTCATTCTAGGATTTCTGTCCCATGTTGCCAGGAAGGTCCACACCCCTGGGAGTCATGTCCCACGTAGACAGGGGGAGGGCAGTGAGTTTGCTTGCCATGTTGGCTGAGAGATAGGCCACATCTGAGCAACAAGAGGGTTCTCTGGGGGTGACTCAGATTACTTCTTTATATATCATATAACCATTAACATAGATTAAAAACATTATTTAACATTGCCTATTAAGTTATACAAGGAGACTGTTAAAAAACAAAAGTGCAAGAATACAGGATTTTATATTTACCTATGTAGTTACCTTTATCAGTGTTCTTTATTTTTTCTCATGGCTTCGAGTTACCGTCTAGTGTCCTTTTATTACAGCCTTGAGGACTCCCTTTAGTATTTCTTCTAGGGCAAGTCTTCTGGTAATGAATTCTTCCAGTTTTTGTTTGTTTTCAAATGTCTTAATTTCTCCATCATTTTCGAAAGGTAATTTTTGCTGGATATACAATTCTTCATTGACAGCTTTTTAAAAAGAACTTTAAATTTGTCATCCCACTATCTACTGATCTGCATGGTTTCTGGTGAGAAATCTGCTGTTAATAATGTTATTGAGGATCCCTTGTATGAGGCAATTCACTTTTTTTCTTGTTGTTTTCGAAATCCTCTCTTTGTCTTTGGATTTTGACAATTTCTTTATAGTGTGTCTTGGTGTATGTCTCTTTGAGTCTATCCTGAATATAGTTCATTAAGCTTCCTGGATGTGTCTATCATGTTTTTCATAAGATGGGGGAAGGTTTCAATCATTGTTTCTTCAAATACTTGTTCGGCCTCTTTCTCTCTCTCTTATCCTTCTGGGCTCCAATGCAGTATATATTTGCATGCTTAATGATGTCCCATAGGTCCCTCAGGCTCTGTTTATTTTCCTTTATTCTTTTTCTGGATATTTTTCAATTGTCTGGTCTTCAAGTTTGCTGATCCTTTCTTCTGCCTGTTGAAATCTGCTGTTGAATCCATCAAGTATGTTTTCCATTTCAATTACTGCACTTTGCAGCTACAAAATTTCTCTTTGATCCTTTAAAAATAATTAATATCTCTTTATTATGTTCAGACAACATTTTCCTGATTTCCTTTAGATCTTTGCATATGGATCCCTTCAGCTCATTGACTATATTCAAGATGGTTGATTTAAAGTCTTTGGTTAATAGTTACAATTTATGAGCTTCTTCATGGGTGCTTTCTGGCAAATTCTTTTCTTTTTCTGTGAAAGAGGCATAGTTTCCTGGTTGTTTTTTTTTTTTTTTGAGGTGTATTTAAATTTTTTTTGTTGTTTTGAGAACTGGACATTCTGAGTATTATGTTGTTATAACTCTGGAAATCTAGTTGTTCCATTCCTCTGGGAGTGCTAGGCTTTTATTTTTGTCATTTTTATTGAGGGCTGGAGCCTTCAACTTGTGACTTTTCCAATTATTTCTGCTCCCAAACAGGGAATGGAAAGACACAGGTAAAGAAAATAAGTACTGTCTCTTTAAGACTCCTTCATCACTTCTGCCTGAGGGTAATTGGATCAATGGTTGCCCTAGAGCTGGTCCCCCACTAATTTGAAGTAGTTGATTAAAACAGTGATGGGTGATCAGACCACACACCCCTGGATTTTGGAGAACCAGGTCCTTTTAGCCCACTCTGGCACCAGCAAGCTGCACCAGGAGCCTGGGGAGCAGTCCCCATTACTTTCTGCTGTTCCCTGGATGCTTAATTGTGTTCCACTAGACAGAGTTTTAAAATAGTTGATCCAGACAGTTCCTTCCCTTTCAATTGTTGTTTTAGTGAGGGGACTAATTCCTGAACTTTCCTACTCTGTCGTTTTCTTGCAATAGTTTCTCCACAAGGATTCTTGATAGCATAAGCCAGTAAAATCCATGTGAGTTTTCAAGCTTGATTTTAATTTTTTCTCTAAAGGTGAACTGAGTAGAATTTTAGGTCCTTGGTCATCTATCTACATATTAACTCCCACCTGCTGGCTGCATTATCCCAATCCTTAAAATTATTTTCTAGAAAAGATATTTCCATCTTTTAAAGATTTGTCCTTTTCTGCAATAAGAGATTATTTGGAAGGATTTTCTGGAAGTTGTCTTGTCTCCTTTGGTCTTTGTCTATTCATTCACTCAACACATATTTTTTTTTTGACACCTACTGTGTTCCAGGTCTTCTAGTAGGCACCAGAAGTACACGATGAGCTTGGAAAAGGCCCCTGCTCACAAGGAGCTTACATTCTAGTGGAAGGAGAGAAAATAAGTTAAAAAATAGATAAACCAGTCATCTCATAGAGAGATAAGTGCTGTGAAACAAGCTGATGAAACAGCATTTAAGGGTGGAAGTTAAATTTTTAAAAATTTTGATTTATTTTTTATTTTGCCAACAAACACTCCCCCACCTCCCCATTCCCTGACAAACTAATCTACTTTCTATCTCTGTTAATTTCTTATTGCTAGTCATCTCTTATAAGTGATATCATACAATATTTGTGCTTGTGTCTTGCTTATTTCACTGAGCATAATGTTTCAAGTTTCCTCCATGCTGTAGAAGGGCTTATAACTTTATTTTTATGGCTAAAAACATATTCCTTTGTATGTACCACATCTTGTTTATCCATTCATTTGTTGGTGTTCACTTGGGTTGTTTCCATTTTTTGGCTATTGTGAATAATATTGCTATAAACATTCGGTTTACAAGTATGAAACCCTGTTTTCACCTTCTTGGGGTATATACCTAGTAGTGTGGTTATCAGTCATTATATATTTAACGTTTTGAAGAACCATCATTTAGCGTTCCACAGCTACGGCACTATTTTACATTCCCACCAACAATGCACAAGAGTTCCAGGTTCTCTGCATCCTTGTCATCATTTGTTATTTTCCATTTTTTAAATAATAGCCATCCTTGTATGTGGAAAGTAGCATCTCATTGTGGTTTTGATTTGCACTTCCCTAATGGCTAATAATGTTGAGCATCATATTATATACTTGCTGATATTTGTATATCTTCTTTGGAGAAATGGCCATTCAAATTCCTTGCCCATTTTTAATTAGGTTGTCTTTTTGTTATTACATTGTACACATTTTTAGCGTATTCTGTATAATAATTCTTTATCTGATATTTGGTGGGCAACTAGCTTCTCCCATTCTGTAGGTTGTCTTTGCACTTTCTTAACTTCTTTCTTTTCTTGCAAAGAAGTTTTAAATTTTGATGAAGTCAAATTTATCTATTGTTTCCTTTGTTTCTCATGCTTATAATGTCCTATCCGAGATTCCTTTGCCAAATCCCAGGACATGAAGTTTTTACCCCTATGTTATCTTTTAAGAGTTTTTATAGAATTTAGTTCTTACATTTACGTCCTGATTCACTTGTAGTTGATTTTTGTATGTGATATAAGGTAGGGAGTCTAACTTCATTCTTTTGCACCATTTTTTGAAGAAACTAGTCTTTTCCTGTTGTGTATACTTAGCACTCTTGTCAAAAATCAATTGCTCAGAGACGTATGGGTCTATGTCTGAACAATCAATTTTATTCCATTGATATATTTATTTATCTTTAGACAAAACGCCGTGTTTTGATTACTTTTGTAGCACAATTTGAAAGTGGGAAGTGTGTGTCCTCCAACTTTGTTCTTTTTAAAAATTATTTTGGCTATTTTGGCCCTCTTGCAGTTCTATATGCATTTGAGGATTCATTTTTCCGTTCTGCAAATAAGGCTGCTGGAATTTTGTTAGGGATTGCATTGAATCTGTAGATCACTTTGGGTAATAATATATCTTAGGGATATTAACTCTTCCCCTTCATGAACAAGGGATGCCTTGCTGTTTACTTAGGCCTTCTTCAATTTATTTTAGCCATGTTTTGTGGTTTTCAGTTTATAAGTCTTTTGTTTCCTTGGTTAAATTTATTCCTAGAAATTTTTTTCTTCAAATGATGTTATAAATTGAATTATTTTCTTAATTTCCTATTCAGATTGATTACTGCTATTGTACAAGAACACAATTGAGTTTTTAAATATAATTTTAGTGAGATATATTATATATTCATATGCCATATAATCATCCAAATTATACAATCAGTGGTTCACAGTATCATCACATAGCTGTGCATTCATCATCACAATCAATTTTTGAATATTTTCATTACTCCAAAAAAATAAAAACAAGACTAAAAGTAAAAATTAAAGTAAAAAAGAACACCTAAAACATCTCATAATTCACCTTGCTCCCTATTGTTCTTTTAATTTTTTCTTACTCATCTATTCATACCCTGGGTAAAGGAAGTATCAGTCACACAGTTTTCACAATCATATGGTCGCACCTTAAAAGCTCGGTAGTTATTCAGCTACAAGTCTTCGAGAATCAAGGCTATTGAATTGCATTTCAACAGTTTCAGGTATTTTCCTCTAGCTACTCAAATATACCAAAAGATGAAAAGGGATATCTATATCCTGCCCATGGAATAACCTCCAGAATGACCTCTCAAGTCTATTTGAAATCTTTCATCCATTGAAACTTTATTTTGTTTCATTTCTCTTCCCCTTTTTGGTCAAGAAGGCTTTCTCAATCCCACAATGCCAGGGCCAGGGTCATCCCTGGGAGTCCTGTCCCATGTTGCCAGGGAGATTTACATCCCGGGAGTCATGTCTCATGTAAGGGAGAGGGCAGTGAGTTCATTTGGCGTGTTGGCTTGGAAGGAGAGGCCACATCTGAGCAACAAAAGAGGTTCTCTGAGGGTGATGCTTAGATATAATTAAAAGTAAGCTTGGCTTCTCCTCTGCAGGAATAGGTTTCACAAGGGCAAGCACCCAGATTGAGGGCCTGGCCCAGCAACTTGGCAGTCTCCAGTGCTTGCGAGAATATCAGATCTTCCCCAGGTGGGGAAGTTTACTATTTCCACCTTTTACCCCAGTCCCTCAAGGGGACTTTGTGAATATTTTTTTATTCACAAAGAGAAATATTATAAAACCTCACTAATATGGACTAACTATAGTGTACAAACTGTGAGAATTAGAAAGCATAGGTATCAAGTGAAGGTCTGGTGTAAAGGTTACCATATTGTAAGCTCTTACAGCAGAGCTTACAGATTACTCTGGGATGTACTGTGGTATCACACCAACCGGTATAAGCCACGATCTCACTCCCTAGTCAAGGTTTTGTGTCATTATGGCATTTGAATAAGCTGACCATACAAGTTGAATTATTTAATGTGTTACCAAAAAAAAAAATAAATTTTGTACCAAATAAACATCTCTTCCTTTGTTCTCACACAGAAGTTGAAGTTTTAAAATACAGTTAATATCGTCCTTTACCCTTCGGTCTGATTTACCTTAGTCCTACCCAGATCAGCTTCATTCTTATCTCTAATTGAAGTCTGATCACTTTTTCAGTGTTTTTGACAGTTGCTGTATGGTTAATGCTGACTTTCATAGCTGCAGATCTTTAGCTCTGAGTTTCAGGTGTCACCCAAATGCCTGCAGATTCAGGGAATGACCCGGTTATACACAAAGAACTCAACATCTCAGAATTTAGAAATAACAGTTAGAACTCTGGAATAGATATGACTGCTGTAAGAGCTTACAATGGTATCCTTTACACTAGACCTTCACCTGATATCTATGCTTTCTAATTCTCACAGTTTGTATATTATAGTTAGTCCATATTAGTGAGGTTTTATATTTCTCTTTTCATTTCTGGCTTATTTCATTCAACATACTCTCATTCACCTAGTTGCATGCCTCACAACTTCATACCTCCTTGTGGCCACTCAATAGTCCATTGTATGTATACACAACAATTCCCCCTTCCATTCCTTATTTGATGTGCCCTTAGGCTACCTCCATCCACTGCAAAATGTGAACACAGCTGCTGTAAGCACCAGTGTGCAAATGTCCATTCGTGTCCCTGCTCTCAGTTCCTCCAAGTATACACCTGACTACGGGGTTGCAGGATCGTACGGTAACCCCACCCTTAGTTTTGTGTAGAGCCACCACACTGCCTCCGGAGAGGCTGCATCTCTCAGCTTCCCTACAAACAGTGAATAGGTGCATCTCCCTCTCCACATTTTCTCCAGTACTTGTAGCTCTGTGTTCATTTTTAAACAGTTTTATTCACACATCATACAATCCAACCTAAGCAAAAAAATCAATGGTTCCTGGTATAATCACATAGCCATGTCTTCACCACCACAATATGAAGACATTTTCTTTTATTTCACAGAGAATTCCATACCTCTCCCCCATAGCCCCTCCTTATTGACATTTAGTTTGGCACACTGTTTTTGCTACATTCAATGGAAGTGTATTACAGTGTTACTATTAACTATAGATCCTAGTTTGCATTGATTGTATTTTTAAACTGCATACTATCCTTGCAATGTTGACACTCATTTGTTCTCCCTCATGCAAAAACATCCTTCTATTTGCACATTTAATCATCATCATTGTCCACTCTAGGCATTGCTAAGTTATACTATCCCAGTTCTTATCCTCTGTCTTTCTTCTGGTGGCATACATGCCCCCAGCGCTCTTCCCTCAACCATACTTACACTCAGCTTCATTCATCATACTTACAATATTGTGCTATCCATTTCTGGATAAATCAGTCTTATTGAACATTCTGTGGTCCTTCAGCATTAAATGTCCAATCTCTACCCTTTTTCTCTCTCCTAATGATCTGTGTTCTTAACTTTGACCCTCAAAGTTCACTCATTAATGTTAGTTCATATTAGTGAGACCATATAGTATTTGTCCTTTTGTTTCTGGCTAATTTCACTCAGCATAATGTCCTCAAGGTTTATCCATGTTGTTACATGCTTCATGACTTTATTTCTGTCTTACAGCTGTATAACATTCCATCGTATGTTTTCATCTCTTGGCAAGTGTGAATAATGCTGCAATAAACATGGGTGTGCAAATGTCTCTTTGTGTACTTTTAGTTCCTCTGAATATATACCTAGTAATGGCATTGCTGGATCATACAGCAATTTTTTACTGAGGAACTGCCAAACTGCCTTCCAGAGTGGTTGCACCATTCTACATTCCCACCAACAGTGGACAAGTGTGCCTGTTTTTCCACATTCTTTCTGGCACTTGTAGTTTTCTGTTTTTTTGTGATAATGGCCATTCTAGTGGGTGTGAGATTATATCTCATTGTGGTTTTAATTTGTATTTCCTAATAGCCAGAGAAGTTGAGCATCTTTTCGAGCCTTTTGTATTTCCTCTTCTGAAAAATGTCTGTCCATGTCTTTTGACCATTTTCTTGTTGGGTTGTTTTCTTTTTGTTGTTGTGTTGTAGAATCTCTTTATATATTCTGGATATTAAACCCTTATCTGATATATGGTTACTAATTATTGACACCTATTGTATAGGCTGCCTTTTTACTTTCCTGACAAAGTTCTTTCATGCACAAAGCATTTAATTTTGAGGAAATCCCATTTATCTATTTCTTTTTCCATTGCTCACACTTTGGGTGTAAGATCTAGGAAATTACCTTCTATCACAAGAGCTTTAAGATATGTTCCTACATTTTCTTCTAAAAGTTTTATGGTCTTAGCACTAATGTTTAGGTCTTTGATCTATTTTTAATTAATTTTTTTGTATAAGGTGTGAGATATGTGTCCTCTTTCATTCTTTTGGATATGGATATCCAGTTTTCCAAACACCATTCATTGAAGAGGCTGCTTTGTCCCAGTTGAGTTGGCTTGACTGCCTTATCAAAGATCAATTGTCTGTAGATGAGAAGGTCTATTTCTGAACACTCAATTTGATTCCATTGGTCAGTATACCCATCTTTATGCCATGCTCTTTGACTACTGTAGCTTTATAATATGCTTTAAAGTCAGGTAGTGTGAGATTTCTCACTTAATTCCCCTCTCTCAAGATATTTTTGGCTATTTTGGGCACCCTTCCCTTCCAGATCAATTTGGTTATTGTTTTTCTTATTTCTGCAAAGTAAGTTGTGGGGATTTTAGTTGGTATTGCATTGAATCTTTAAATCAATTTTGGTAGAATTGACATCTTAATTATACTTAGTCTTCTAATCCATGAACATGGTATGTCCTTCCATTTATTTAGGTCTTCCATGATTTCTTTTAGAAATTTCTTGTAGTTTTTTGTGTATAGGTCTTTTGTAGCCTTGGTTAAGTTTATTCCTAAATATTTGATTCTTTTGGTGGGTATTGTAAATGTATTTTTTCCCCTTGTTTTCCTCCTCAGATTGCTCTTTGCTAATGTATTGAAACACTATTGATTTTTTGGTGTTGATCTTGTACCTTGCTACTTTTCATTTTTTAACTCTAGTAGCTTTGCTGTAGATGTTTTGGGATTTTTGACATTTAGTTTCATGTGATCTGCGAACAGTAAGAGTTTTACTTCTTCCTTTCCAATTTGGATGCCTTTTATTTTTTCTTCTTGTCTAATTGCTGTAGTTAGAACTTCCACTACAATGAACAATGGTGATGGTGGGCAAACTTTTCTTTTTCCTCATCTCAGTGGGAAAACTTTCAGTCTTTCCCCCATTGAGGATGATGCTAGCTGTGTGTTTTTCATATATTCCCTTTATTATGTTGAGGAACTTCTTTCTATTCCTATGTTTTGAAATGTTTTCATCAATAAAAGATGTTGAATTTTGTCAAATGCCTTTTCTGCATCAATCACAATGATCATCTGTTTTTTTCTGCTTTGATTTATTGATATGGTGTATCACATTAATTGATCTTCTTGTGTTGAACCAGCGTTGTATACTTGGAATAAATCCCACTTGGTCATGGTGTATAATCCTTTTAATGTGCTGCTGGATTCGATTTGCAAGTATTTTGTTGAAGATTTTTGCATCATATTCATTAAAGAGATTGGCCTATAATTTTCTTTTCTTGTAGTATCTTTGTTTGGCTTTGGTATTACGGTGATGTTGGCCTCATACAATGAGTTAGGTAACTTTTCCTCATCTTCAAAAAAATTGAGCAGGATTGGTACTAATTCTTTCTTGAATGCTTGGTAGAATTCATATGTGAAACCATTTGGTCCTGAAATTTCTTTTTTGGGAACTTCTTGATGACTGATTCAATTTCTTTACTTGTGATTGGTTTGTTGAGGTCATCTATTTCTTCTCGAGTCAATGTTGGTTGTTCATGCTTCTCTAAGAACTTGTCCATTTGCCTATGTTGTCTAGTTTATTAGCATATAGTTGCTCATGGTATCCTCTCATTATCTCCTTTATTTCTGAGGGGTCAGTGGTTGTGTTCACTCCCATTTCTTATTTTATTTATTTGTGTCCTCTCTCTCTCTTTTTTTGTCAGTCTATCTAAGGGTCTATTGATTTTCTTAAAGAAGCAACTTCTGGTTTTGTTGGTTCTCTCTATTGTTTTCATGTTCTCAATTTCATTTATTTCTGCTCTAGTCTTCATTATTTATTTCCTTTTGTTTGCTTTGTGGTTGGTTTGCTGTTCTTTCAGTAGTTCCTCCAGGTGAATAGTTAATTCCTCAATTTTTGCTCTTTCTTCTTTTTAAATATTGAACTTAGGGCAATAAATTTCTCTCTTGGCACCACCTTTGCTGCATTCCATAAGTTTTGTATATTGTGTTTTCATTTTCATTTGCCTCAAGATCTTTACTGATTTCTTTCTTGACCCACTGGTTGTTTAAGAGCATGTTGTTTAGCCTCCATGTATTTGTGAAATTTCCAGTCTTCTTGCTGTTATTGATTTCCAACTTCACTCCATTATGATCTGACAAAGTGTTTTGTATAATTTCAATCTTTTAAAATTTATGGTGACCTTTGTGAGCCAGCATGTGGTCTATCCTGCAGAATGATCCAAGGGCATTTGAGGAAAATGTGTATCCTGCTATTGTGGGTGTAATGTTCTGTAAATGTCTATTAAGCCTAGTTCATTTATTGCATTATTCAAATTCTCCATTTCTTTATTGACCCTCTATCTAGATGTTCTATCTATGGAGCAGAGAGGTGTATTGAAGTCTCCAACTATTATTGGAGAGGTCTATACTTCTTCCTTCAGTTGTTGTCAGTGTGTGCCTCATGTATTTTGTGGCACTCTGGCTTGGTGCATAAATATTTATGATTGTTATGTCTTCTTGATGATTTGTTCCTTTTATTAGTATATAATGTCCTTCTTTGTCTCTTTTAACTGTTTTACATTTGAAGTCTAATTTGTCAGATATTAGTATAGCTACCCCCATTCTTTTCTGGGTGTTGTTTATGTGATAAATCTTTTTCCAGCCTTTTACTTTCAATCTGTTTTTGTCCTTGGGTCTAAAGTGAGTTTCCTACAGACAGTGTATAGATGGGTCCTGGTTTTTTTTTAATTCATCTTGCCATTCTACACCTTTTTATTGGGGAGTTTAATCCATTAACATTTTATGTTATTATGGTAAAAGCAGCACTTTCTTCTACTATTTTGTCTTTTGGATATTATATGTCATATCTTTATTTTTTCTCTTTTTACCCTTACTGACCATCTTCTTTTCTATACTTTTCTCCAGGCCAATCTCTCCTGCTTTTTTCCTATCTGCTTTGTAGTGCTCCCCTTAGTATTTCTTGTAGAACTGGTCTCTTAGTTACAAACTGTCTCAGTGTCTGTTTGTATGAGAATATTGTAAACTGTCCTTCATTTTTTTTTTGGGGGGGTGCATGGTCCAGGAATCGAACCTGGGCTCCTGCATGAAAGGTGAGCATTCTACCACTGAACCACCCCTGCACCCCTCTCCTTCATTTTAAAAGGACAGTTTTTCTGGGTATAGAATTCTTGGTTGGCAGTTTTTCTCTTTCAGAATCTTACATGCATCATACCACTACCTTCTCACCTCCATGGTTTCTGCCAAGAAATCCACACATGATTTTATCAAGCTTCCCTTGATCACTTTTCTCTTGCTGCTTTCAGAATTCTGCCTTTGACATTTGACAATCTGATTAGTAGTGTCTTGGAGTAGGTCTATGCATATCTATTCTCTTTAGGGTATGCTGCACTTCTTGTTTTTGTAATTTTGTCTTTCATAAGAGATGGGGAATTTTCAGTGATTATTTCCTCCATTTTTCTTTCTGTCCCTTTTCCCTTCTCTCCTCCTTATAGGACACCCATAACATGTATATTCATGTGCTTCATGTTGTCATTTAATTCCCTAAGATGCAGTTCATATTTTTCCATTCTTTTCCTATCTGTTTTTTGTGTGTATAGAATTTCAGATGTCCTCCCATCTAGTTCACCAGTTCTTTCTTTTACCTCTTCAAATTTGGTGCTGTAAGTTTCCATGTGTTTTTCATCTCTTTTATTGTGCCTTTCATTCCCATATGTTCTGCCATTTGTTTTTTCAAACTTTCAAGTTCTTCTTTATGGTCTCCCAATATCTTCTTTATATCCTTCATCTCTTTCGTCATATCTTCCTTCAACTCATTGATTTGATTTTTGACTTGTTGAGCATTAATTAGTTGTTTCAACTCCTGTATCTCAATTTGAAATCTTTGTTTGTTCCTTTGGCTGGGCCATATCTTCATTTTTCCTAGTATGCCTTGCAATTTTTTGTTGGTGTCTCAGCATCTGATTTCCTTGATTAGTTTATTGTAGAGGTAATTTTCATTCTTTTACCTAGGGTTTTCTTGTTGGTTGGCTTTGTTCTCTATCTTTTTTGTATGTGTTCATTTCAACTTATTCTAGACCTGTATCATAGCTTCTAGTTAACTGTCAGGAATTTTTCAGCTCTTGTTTTTCTTGATTCCTGCCCCGCCTAAATGGGATTTTCTTTTTAAGATGGACTCCTCAGATATCATCAACTTCAATCAGATTTTCTCAGACAAGATGGGCCCTGGTCTCAGGAGAAGGGTATAAATAGTGTCAAGTTTCCCTGAGATGAGACCCAGCAGATTGTTAAAGATTCCTGTGAAGCCTCTAGACTCTGTGCCTTTCCTATGCTTCCCAGCAGATGGTGCTTGTTAGCCTGTAGCTCTCCACTGGCATAAAGTGGAGTGGTGCCTCTAATTCTTAACTGTCCCTGGAGCTACAAGGGGTGTGGTTGAGACAGAGGCTGAGGTAGAAATTGGGCTTAGGGTTTAGCCCTTGAGGTCTGAATTCTCTGATTGAGGGCTACCACTTGAGCTGGGTCCCACACCCCTTTTCCTGGGGAAGATAAGCCTTTAGAGAATATCTCCTTGATTCGACTTGTTAATTTGACTTTCAGGCTATTTTAACTCTGCCCTTGCCTGGATCGGGGTTGACAATTGAAATTGCCTAAGGCTTTCTCCAATGAGCTACATAGAATAGTTAAAAAAAATCCCTTTTCAGAGTCAATCCCCAGTCCCCAAGATTTGCCTGTCAAGAGCTGGAGCTGGTACCTGGCTCTATGCACTTTGGGGCACAGCCCTTTTCCGGTATTCTGAGCTGGGTCTACTCTAAAAACTTCCAGTTTTTTCCTTTAACACTGCCTCCTGTTGAGAAACCCCAGTATTACTTCCCTGCTCGCTCTCAGTTTATTTGTACTTGAAATTTGTATTCAGTAGAACACATTTATTAATTAAAACCACAATTGGAGCTTTGCTGGCCTGCCTTCCCTTGCTTCCAGCAGAGATTGCTTTTTCCTATGGGGAGGTGTTTCTGACTAACCCTGCCTTGCCAGTGGGGAGGAGTGTCAGTCTCTATATTTTGGGGGTTTTACCTACATTTCTGTGGTGTGATCTCAGCCCTTCCACCTGTTCCAGACTGATGTACAATGTGTATTCTGTCACAGATTTCCCTCAAACAGGTGTTCCAGACAGTTCCTGGCTATTTACTAGCTGCTCTAGAGGATGAACTAAATTCCACTCCTCTCTATGGTGCCATCTTGCCCTACCTCACAATAGACTTATGCCTGTTCATCTTGTACTCTGCTACTTTCACAAACTGTTTTATTAGTCCTAACATTTTTCTTGATGCTTTGGATTTTCTGCATGTAAAATCATGTTGTCTGCAAATAGAGATAGTCTTGCTTCTTCCTTTCCACTTTTAATACCTTTCATTTATTTTCCCTATTTAATTTTTCTGGCTAGAAATTCTAGTACAACACTGAATAGCAATGGTGAAAGAGGGCATCCTTGTCTTGTTTATCTGAATTGTTTTTCTATTTGCTATTTCATTTAGCTTTGCCCTAATCTTATTTCCTTCCTCTGATAATTTTGGGTTTACTTTGCTTTTTTCTAGTTCCTCAATATGTGAAGTTAGTTTATTAATTTGAAAACTTTTAGAATACAGGTGTTCACAACTGTAAATTTCCCTCTGCCATCCCTGCATCCCACAAGTTTTTTTTTTACGTTGTGCCTTCAGGTTCATGCGTGTCTAAGTATCTTATCATTTCTTGTAATATCTACTTTAACTCTTTGATTGTTTAAGAGGGTGCTGTTTAATTTCCACATATTTGCAATTTTTTCCTTATGTTTTACTGAGTTCTTGTTTCATTCCATTGTGGCTGGAGAAATTATTTTGTATTACTTCATATGTTAAAATTTTGGGGATTTTTCTTGTTCTCTAACATACGTTCTCCTGGAGCTTCTTAAAGAACGTGCATTCTGCTGTTTTGAGTGAAGTGCTGTCTATATATGTCTGTTAGATATCAGTGGTTGCTGTCCGTATGTTTAAATGTTCTATTCAGTATTGAAAATTGTTTATTGAGATCTCGAACTATTATTGCAGGACTCTGTATTTCTCCATTTAGTTCTGTTGATCTTTATTCATATATTTTTTTGGCCTGGTTGTTAGATGCATGTATGTTTCTAAATTTTAAATCTGTTTATTAAATTGACTCTTTTGTCAATAGGTAATGTCCTTCTTTATCTTTCATAACAATGTTTGACTTAAAGCCTATTTTGTCTGATATTAATGTAGGTATCCCAATCCATGTGGTTACTATTTTCATGAAATATTTTTTCCATCCTTTCACCTTTAACCTGTTTCTATCTTTAGATCTAAGCTAGGTCTCTTGTAAACAGCATATAGTTAGGTTAGGTTATGCCTCTTTGTCCACTCTGCCAGGCTCTGCCTTGTGACTGGAGGGTTTAATCCACTTAAATTTAAAGTAATTACTGATAAAGAAAGACTTATTTCTGCCATTTTACTAATTTTTTTTTGCAAGTCTTATATCTGTTTTTTTTGGGTCCCTCCTTTTTTCCATTACAGCTTTCCTTTTTGTTTAGATGATTTTTTTTTTTTTTTAACATGGGCAGGCACTGAGAACCGAACCTGGGTCCTCTGGCATGGCAAGCAAGAACTCTGCCACTGAGCCACTGTGTCCCACCCTAGATGATCTTTTATAATGAATAATTTTGAATCATTTTCATGTTTTTTTGTGTGTGTAGTATTTTAGTAATTTCCTTTATGGTTATTATCAGGATTACATTTAACATCCTCAATCTATTATAATTTAATGTGTTGACACCAAATTGACTTCAAAAGCCTACACATATTCTGCTTCTATATCCCTCTGTTACTTTTTAATGCTGTTCTTGTCACAAATTATATCTTTTGCATTGTATACCTTGTGACAAAGGTTTGTGCTTGGTTTTAATGCACTTCAATTTTAAGCCATGTACGAAGTAAAAGACAGAATTACAAATGAAAAATGCAGTAATACTGGCATTTATATTTACCCATATAGTTACCTATGCTGAAATCTATTTCTTCACACAGCTTTGAGTTACTGTACAGTGTCCTTTTCTTTCAACATGAAGGATTCCCTTTAGGATATCTTGTAAGGGAGCTCGAGTCATAGTTAACTCCTTCATCTTTTGTTTGTGTGGAAATGTCTTAATTTATCTCTAATTTTTAAACAAGAATATTGCCAGATATATTATTTTTGCATAATTTTTTTCTTTCATACTTTAAATATGTGCTCTCACTGCCTACTTGCTTCCATGTTTTTTATTGAGAAATCAGGTATTAATCTTACTAAGGATCCCTTCCATGTGATACATTGTCTCTCTCTCTGGCTGTTTTAAAAATTCTGCCTTTATCCTTGGAAATAGACAGCTGAATTATTATATATCCTGGTGTATATCTTTTTGGGTTTATCTTGCTTAGATGTTGAACAGTTTGAATTTGTATATTTGTATTTTTCATCATATTTGGGAAGTTTCAGCTATTATTTCTTCAAAGGGTGCTTCTTCTTCAGAGGGTAGAGCTTTTGATGGAATTTCAGAGAAAGCTTTATTGAAGAGGTGACATTTGCATGGGAGACCTGAATGACCACTGTTCTGCAGAAAACAGTTTTAGGCAGATTAAGTTCTTCCTGTTGATTGGTCATATTGATTTTCTACTTCTTGAGTCAGTTTTTAGCAATTTATGCTTTCTCAGGAAATTATTTCTTCAAGAGTTTGAAACTTATAAAGTTTTACATAGCAAAATTAAAGAAAAAACTCATTTTTGTTAGTTTCATTTTTCACTCATAATTCTGTGTATTTGTATTTTTCTCTTTCTCTTGATTTGTTTTGCTCAAGGTTGCTGAGAGTGATGTGGGCCCAGGTGGAAACTACTTTTATGAAAACCCTCTAGAAAAATCAGACTGTATTGAAAGCTACTGTATTGAAAGCTTTACATGGTATTTGTATTGATATTTTACAGAATTAGACCTGAAGCTCTGGAATTTTTGCCAGTTTCCTCCCCTTTTCCCAGCCCTGATCTTGCAGGTTTTGTTTATTTTATTTGCTCTCATTTCTTTTTAGAAAAGAATCAATGCTCTCATATTTATCAATTCTGGTTTCTCATTTTCATTTTTTTAATTCAACATTGCTTCCTTTGGACTATTTTCCAGAAGTTTGCTTTCTTAGTATTTTCAAGATATTGAGTTGAAAACTTTGTTATCATAGTTAAAAAACCCACAAAATTGGATACCTATAATGATATGAATTTGCTTCTGAGCACCACTTTGGCTATGTCCTTTGAGTTTTAAAATGCAGTGCATTCACTGAAATGATTTTCTAAAGGTTCTTAAATTTCAGTTTATTTCTTCATTGATTAAAGAGTAATTTAGCAGTGATTTAAAAATTTTCAGTATTTTAACTTATTTCTTTACATTTGTGTTATTATCGTCTGGTTTTACTGAATGATAGAGGAGTGGCCAATGCAGTCATTATTTATAATCTTTGATAAATATTTTATTTGAAAAACCAAGTATATTACCCATGTGTAGGCTGCAGCCTTATATTTAGTATTATTCAAGGACTGTATATTCTTATGAATTATTTTTGGCTTTTTTGATCTTTCAAAAGCTGAAATAAGAAGTTCAAAGACTTTCCCTTCAATAGGACTACTTGCATTTACTTGTATTTACAATAGTTTCCGTTTTTACAAATTTTGCTTCTATGTTATTCATCACAAAAAGATTCATGCCAGTTATATATTTCACTGTGGAACTGTGGATTATATCTTTTGTCAAGATAAAATGTCTATTTTCTCCTAGTCAATGCATTTTACTTTGAATTTTATTTTTTTTATTTTGTTACCATTATCCCTGCTTTCTTTCTTTTTTTCCTCTTGATATATCTTTTCCTAGATTTTTAATTTTAACTTTATTATGCCTTTTTGTTTGGTATATATCTGGTAAGAACAATGTAGTTGTTTTTTCTTTTGGTCCAACCTGAGAATATTAATCAAATAACGTCTATTTCTATAATAAATACATTTAATCTCATTTCTCTCTTTTTTGTTGAATGTTTTCAATTCTTTATTCTTTTTTCTAAAAAACTTCCTTTGTATTTTGTCATTTTTATATAGATTAGGTTTTGTTTCTTTCATCTTTAGTAATGATTTCAAAAGCGTACTTGCTGTTGTCAATTCTGTTTTTAATGCTCGGGCTTCTCTTTCTCTACTAATTATGAAGAACAAAACAGCATCTATTGTATCATCCCAGTTATGATGAGGTAACTGCCTTTGCAGCCTGTATTTTTTTTAAACAATAATTTTAACTTACTTCTATTTTTGACTGATTTCAATGCTAATTCACTGTCCTTTTACTTCACATTATCTCCATTTTTACTCATATCTTGTTTGGCTTTGAGCACTCTATATGGGGACATATGTGCTGACCATCAGTTAGGTTCTGGGTCCTGTGCTAGATGCTGGGATACAGTGGGGAAGAAGACGACTAGGTGTCTGTCCTCATGGGACTTCCAGTCGTTGTGTGTGGACAATATGCAAAGAAGCAAACCCATCCCCTTCTAAGGAGGTGACACATGAGTGAGACTTGGAGAATGAGAGGGAGTGTCTGTGTGAGAAGCAAAGTAAAGGGAGTCCAGGCAGAGGAAGGGGGGTGTGCTTAAGCTTTTCACAGGGAACGAGCTTGGCATGTTCACAGAAGGGAAAGAAGGCTGATGTGGCTGGAGCATCGTGAGCAAGGTGGGGGAGAAGCAATGTGAGGTGAAGTTGGGGGAGTGACCAGAGACAAGATTAAAGTTTAGTAGGCCATAAAGGGGGTAGATTTTATCTTCAAGACACATGCTATACTTCCTCACTGTTATAGACCTAAGAATCTTTCTATGGCCTTTGGATATTATGCTGGTTTGAATCTGTTATGTACCCCAGAAAAGACTTTGTTCTTTTAATCCAATCTTGTGGGTGCACCTTTTGATTAGGTTGTTTCCATGGAGATGTGACCCACCCAATTCAAGGTGGATCTTAGTCCTTTTACTGGAGTCGTCCATGAAGAGAATAAAGACAGAAAGCACAGAGAGACAGATACAGAGAGCATAGAGATGAAACCAAGTGAAGGATGCAGAGAGAGAGAAATGTCCCAGAGAAGCTAAGAGTTGAAATCCAGAGAAAGCTTTCCAGAGGAGAGAGAGCCATTGAAACCAACCCAAGAGAGAAGGACCAGCAGAATTGCCGTGGGCCTCCCCATGTAACAGAGGAACCCCGGATGCCAGTAGCCTTTCCTCTGAGAAGGTATCTTCCTCCTGAAGTCTTAATTTGGACATTTTCATGGACTTAGAACTTGTAACTTAATAAATCCCCATTTTGTTAAAAGCCAACCGATTTCTGGTATATTGTGTTTTGGCAGCTTTAGCAAACCAAAACATATATGAAGGGCAACCTGGTTGGGTGTAGAATTCACAGACTTAAAACTTTCTCCTCAAGATTCCATGGACAACTTTCCATTGTTTTCTGGCATCTACTGTTGAGGAACAGATGTCTGAAGTCATTTTAATTTTCATTCCTTTGTAGACGATTTTATTTCCCCCCTGACTTCTTGCAAGATTTTTTCCCCCATTCCCATCCTCAAAATAGAGAATTTCATCATAGAACATGGAAGTGCGGTTTCTTAATTGGCCTGGCACCTGCTGAAATCTGCTTAGAAAGCTTTTTTTTATATTAAATTTAAAATTAGTTCTATTCCACTTGTTCCAGGCTCTTCTTCAGGAATAACACAAATTTATGGGATTGGTTTCTGTTCTCTGACCCCTTATGTCTATCCTTTTTTCTCTCATAATTAAAATTTTCTTTCTGTCTCATTCTTTTGCATTCCATGATGGTTTAGAAAGTTTGTTCTCCAGCTATTGGTATCTCTGAATGTTCAAGAGAGGGGACTCCAAGTTCCAAATCCTTAATCATTTTCTATTTTAGCAATCAAAGTTAGACGACGTGGGAGTTTTGCAAATAACTTTGCCTAGACCGAAAGAAAGAGTCTCCTTCTCCCTTCTTCTCCCCTGTGCTCCAGCTGCATTTCTGTTTGGTGTCCTAAGGATGTAAAACAAGCTGCCTCCACCAAAACAAAGTGGGGGGGGTGTCTCGGCCTTTATGCTGATAAGCCCTGGAGATAAAAGGCAGATAACCCTGGGCCTTTATCCTTTGAGGAATCCTTCTGTTGTTAGCTCTGTGTGACCTTGAGTAAATGACTCAAGCGGATGGGACCTCCTTTTGCCCAGCAACCAAATGGAGGTAATGAAACAACATCTTTAGGGTTGCTGTGAGGCTAAGAGGATGCAGTAGGCTGGCAAAGTCACAGTGCTTGGCCCAGGATAGGTGTACAGCGCACACCTGCTAATTTCAAGTCCAAATAAAGACGGTCTGGGGTGGGAATGCTGGGGAATAAAATAGGGTTTGTCTAGATCTGAGATGATTCTAGACGGTCAGTCAGCACTGCCCTGCTGTGCTGTGGAAGGCTCTGGACACATCTGGCAAGTCCTCTCACCTGCTTGTGTGTCCAGGGGCTGGAGCCCAATGGAGAGAGGCTCTAAGTGAGGTTCTGGGGCCTATGAGATGGTCTTCCTCTGCTGAGCCCTGCCACTGAAAGGGATCTCTTCTTGGGTTTGCTGTAAGGGCATCTATCCTTGAAATTTCATTCATGCATTTATTAAACATTTCTGAGTGCATGCTTTACGCCGGGCATTGATTGTTTGATACTGAGTATATAGTGGCAAACAAGACAAGGTCCCTAGTCTTGCCTTTGGTTTCAGAGAGTGAGAACTACAATGAAATAAGGGAGATAATGGTGATGGGATGGAGGGGACTGAGGGAATCCTTTAGTTGGGGTGGTCAAGGGAGGGAGGCCTTTCTGTTGAGACCTGACAGTCAAAAAGAGCTTCCTAACGAAGATGTGGGAACAGCAGATCAGGCACAGGGACAGCAAGTGCAAAGGCCCTGTGGTGGGAGCAGGGGATTGGACGGAGGCAGGTATGGTTGGGGGAGGGCCAAGGTAAGAGGTGACTGCAGAGGAACGTGCATGAGCTGATGGTAGCTTGAGCTGTGGTGGTGGCAGAGAATGAAGAGAAAGATGATGGGTTCTTTTGAAGGAAGAGCTAACAGGACTTGATGATGAGGTCAGAGAAGGAAAGAGTGGAGGCAGGGACAACCCCTGGAGTTTTGGCCTGAGAAACTGGGGGATGGTACCATTTACAGAGATGGAGGAAAATGGAGGAGGAGTAAATTTAGGGCAAAAATCAGGAATTCTATTTCTGGGCGTGTTAAGGTGTCTGTATTAAGGTGACATATTAAGTCAACTCAAGTTGGCTTCTTACCCTTCTCTGGTCTGCTGAAGAGCAAGAACAGAAATCCGTGGTGTTTTGTGCATGTGTGTATGTGTGTGTATGCATGCGTGTGTTCTGCTAAGGGGTTCCCCACCTCAGCACTGTTGAAAGTTTGGACTGAATAATTCTTTGTTGTGGGAAAACACAGTCCTGTGCATCGTAGGGTGTTTAGAAACCTTCTTGGCCTATAATATCCCACCAGATGCCAATAACACTCACCCCCAGGCATTCCCAAATGTTCCCTGGGGGTTAAAATCGCTCCTGGCTGAAAACCAACATGGAGTCTTCATAGGGACACTTACTACTGCTATAGGAAGGAATGGAAAACACACAGCACATGTGCCAGCACCGCCTCTTCCCTTGCCCATGGTTGGCATCCTTAACTGATCACATTATTTTTCTTGCAAAACTCAGATGCTGCTTGAGAATCCTTCTCAACATAGCATAGCACGAGGGAGTCAACACAGCCATTACCGATGACTAAGGTTGGTATTCAGGCTGAAACTTATTTATTTTCCCTGTTCTAGGGTGTTAAAAAAAGGAACCCAAAATGTTCTCTGTAACCCTCACGCTGATTTGCAGTGAAATCTTAGCTTTCTTTACCCATCTGTGCCTCAGTGTCCCTGTGGGTAAGAAGGAAGAAATCCTAACTGCTTTCTATGGATCAGACAGAGACTTAAGTGGGAGGATCAATGAGATAATCTCAGTAACTCAATTTGAGTTTTTGGAGGCGGGCAAAGTATCACAGAAATGCGCAGCGTGATCATTATCTCCTGGGGTGCCATGAAGGTGAACCTGTAAATAATTAGAAAATATTTAGCTGTTATAAAGTGCCAGGTTTAATAATGGGAATAATGAAAAAGAAAGGCTCTCAGAGGTGGGCGTGCAGGTTGGAAGGCTGGACCATCGTCTCCCTTGGGCTATTGCTGGGAGGACAGTGTGGCGACGCTCAAGGCTACGCTAATCTGTGCATGATGTTTTGTTCAGGTTCGAGGTAACCATGGAGACAGGCTTTTCCCCTTCGTTCCGTGGAGCTGATTTCACACGCACACACACGCACACATCCCCACTTCTCTGCAAACAGTCTTTCTGACTCGGGTGGATGGAGGGAGTCATGGGAGACCCCAGAGAGGGGCAGTGTCATGGCATGTGGACTACAGAGTCATGGGTTCAAGTCCTGCCTCTGCCCGGTCCTGAGTGTGTGATCCTGGATAATTCACTTGGCCTCTTGTAACCTCAGTTTGCTAATCTGTACGATGAACATAAAGTCTCCTGGCCCCGCCCCGCCCCCCACCACAGCAGGGTAATTGGGGGTATAAAATAACACCATGGATGGGGAAGATCTCCAGGGATTCTCAAATACCATACAATATGACCTAACTTGATATATTTTAAAAGTGGACCTTCGGATCCCAGAATTACGGTAATCAAAACCCTTGGTTAAGAAAGCAAAAATAAAACTAACAAAACAAAGCCTTTGGTTGTGATATACTCTCCTCTTAGGTCTGTGCATGGCCTCGCTGTATGTTGTTTACATATTTAATAAGGTCCCTGGGAACCAACTCATCACCCACCCCAAGAACCAGCTGTGGGCTTGGTGCAATGTTGAGTGCCGGGTTCTGGGACCAGCCTGCCTGGGCTCCTGTCTTGGCTCAGTTCTACTGGACGTGTAGCCACAAGTTACTAACCTCTCTGTGCCTCAGTTCCTCACTGTAAAATGGGATAATAGTACCCACTGAGGAGTCGTTATGAAGATTAAATGAATGAATATTTGGAAAACTTCTTAGCACCATGTTTAAGTAAATAAAATTTTTTTTCCACCTGATGGTTGATATCTGGTTTCGGTGGAGCTTGTTTTATATACTGTGAGCAGGATGGGCAGAGTTGGACCAGATGCAAGCATGGAATTTGTTCTTGGGTAAACCGGGGCATCCAATCTTGGTAATCAGTGGGCACGTGCTGTCCCTTGTCCTGATCAAGACACATTTAATCTGTGACCTGCAAGAGGGAATGGGGCATTCTGGTCAAAGGTGTACGTATCACGGAGCTGGGGGAGGGCACTAGGTGGAGGGAGATGAGGAGAGGCTAGAGGTAGCTGTGTCCCACCAGCTGTATCCATCCATATGAGATGGATAACCATAAAACCCAGCACTCACGTCCAAGGAGCAAACGACATCCGATGGGCAATTCCTGATTGATACAGCAACATGTGAGAGTCTCAGCTGGACTGGTCAACTGAGAATTTGCTATGAAAACAGGGCCTGGCACATAATAAAGGTATATATGTTTTTTTTATATTTTTATTGCTGTTGCTGCTACTTCCATTGTTTTTATTGTTATTATGTGTCGAGTGTGAAAAATGGTTTCCCCAAACCAGAATGTGACTTTGGGTTACATCAATGGAAACACTGTATATATATAGGCTGAGGGAGGTGATGGGTGCTCTCTTTTCTGCTGTAGAAGCTGGATACAAAGCATTCGGGCTCAGTTCCAGGTAGCCACATTTAAAAGAGACACCGGTGAATGGGAGTAGTCTTTGGAGAGGGCCTGGAAGGTGACTTATCTGGAAAATGTATTCCATGAGGAGTGGCTGGGGAAACAGGCTGCGTCTCATTCACCCATTAACGACTGATGCTTCTGAGAATGAAAAAGGCTACAAAGACAGATTCTGCGCTCGTGGTGTGCGCACTCTCCTAGGGAGGACAAATCAGTCACGTGACTCTCCTACCTGGTGGGAAATGTATTAAAGGGTGGGGGAGTGTTCAACTGTGGGGAGAAGTGTCTTAAGCTGTCTTGAACTATTTTAAGAGCTTCTCCGGGGGAAAGGGTGAGAGGGGAGACTAAGAAGGAAGCTTCAACTAGAACCAGCCTGGGTTGCTCGGCTGCAGCTCCTAAAAGCAGACCCTGAAACAAGGATTTGAGTGCAAAGCAGTTTCTTTGGGAGGAGGTCCCAAGAAGTCCTAGGGAAGGTGGGGGTCTGTGGAACAGGGAAGGGAAGGCAGCCAACACTGCATGTGTCCCTTGGCAACCGGAAGCAATGGGAGCTCAGTCCCCATGGAGAATTCTTCAAGGCCTCATGGGGCACAGATCAGAGTTGCCCCCCAACCCAGAGGCAAGAGAGCTGGGTTGTTTATCCACCAGCTCCCATGGGCTGTCGGTTGAGGGCAGCTGTCCAGCATCGATAACTTCCCACCCACTCTGTCTGCTGGTGGAGCCCGTTCTGGAGCCAGAGAGGGTGCTCGTGCTCGACAGAGAGTCTGGGGTCTTGCAGTGAGGAACCCATGGCATAGTGGGGAATGGCAAGTGCCAGGGGGCGGGGGGACTCTGGGACCTGGCAAGTTTTCTGACATTGAGGAAATAATACCTGGACGATCCCTTGGTGGGGAATCAGGCAGAGGCTACTCTGAGCCAGGAGAAATTTTTAAAGTATTTTGTTCATGTTGCCCACTGGAAAGATGATGTAATCCTAGGCCTTGTTATCCCACAGATTTGGGGAATTTTGAGGTGGGTGGACGTGGAGGAAGAGTAACTTTTTTTCAAGTGTTTTCTGCACCACCCACTCCAGCCTCACTCTCAGGCTCATTCCAAGTAGGGCAGCCTGTTGAGATGCTCAGCTTTTGGTCTAAAGTGCCGGGTTTGCTGGCCCAAATGAAGCCCATACTGATCAACAGTGTTTCCCGGAGGAAGTGCGTCAGGTGGCATTGAGGCGGGCCCAGTAACCCAGGAGGACCCAGCTCTCGCCCCATCTTTGTCCTTTACACACTGTGAGACCGCAGACAGGTCGCTTTCCCTTGGGGGTGGCGACTCAGATTTTCCATCTGTAAAATTAGGCATTGGATGAGGAAATCGCTCATTCTAGAGCTAAGCTTTCGGTCTCTATAAAAGCTTGTGTACACTTTAAAGCCATGTACTGTTTGTGCTACCATGAAACTACAAAGACCCCTGTGTGGAAATCAAAGCTATTATCATGCAGTAGAACTCTCAAGTAGTAAGGTGTGTTCTAATATTTTAGTAATTAAATATGGCCCCGTCGAAGTCCCCACTTTGTGCTATAACATCGGACCAGTATATGTGATAAAGGAACAGATAATAGGTAATAACTGGGACTGAGATTTGCCACGATAAAATGAGCAGCTGGGGTCCCCATGAGAGAAGGAACCTTACCTATTTTATCTTCATGTAAAAGGCCCCATGAAAACCATTTAAAATACATATACTTAAAAAAATAAGGCTGTAATCAGTATGTCCCCAGGGAGGGGAGAACAGTTCTCTGCGTGCCAGCTCTTCTCCCTGTTCCCATCTTCCAGGTGGGGAACCTGGCAGCCAGAGAAGTTAAAGCAATTTGCCTAATGTAGGGGGTGGGTGCGTTAGGAAAAAGAAACAGCTTGAAGATGCCCCCCAGCGGACATGTGGAGACACTTCTGGTTGTCGTGGCTGGGGTGGGGGGCGCTACTGACACCCAGCAGGGAGAGGCAGGGGAGGCTGCTTCGCTTCCGACAGCCCCTGGGACAGCTTCCCACGGCCGGAGAATTATCGGGGCCCCAATGTCCATGGGGCTGAGGCTGGAAAACCCTGGGCTGTATCCCGGCTAGGCCCTCCCCGGGTCCTGAGCCTGGGCGCCCAGCTGCTCCTGTGGCTGCCCCGCGGGGCCTGCGCCAACCCTGTGGGCTCAGCCTTTGCGCTCCACGCCGGGCGCGTGGCTACAGCTGTGCCGCCGCCGCCGTGTTTCCGCGTCCTGGGCTCCCCTGCAAAGGTGGTGAAAGGGATGGACCTTCTCCCTCCGGCAGTTTCCCACTTTCTACCACACTCTTTTCCTCGTCTTAATATACTCTTTTATGGTCTACTTTCCCATTAATTATCACCATAAACATTTCGCCACATTTCTGCAGTCTTAGGAAGGCTCATTACTGGTAGCTTCTACTGCTCCAGCCTATTCACAAAGCACTATTTCCTGAGTCACTTCTGCATCGCTGGGCATTTATTTAATTTTATTTTAATTGTTGCTTCCTTATACTTTAATGCTGCAATGGTTGTTTTCTTGAACAGGAACATTGTGGTTTGTTGAATTTGTTCCTTAGGACAATTTCCCAAGGGCATGTCTCCATCCACTTTCCCCTCCCTCCCTCCCAACCTCACTACTTCCTTTTCCCGCCTCTTCCTTCCTTCCTTCGTTTCTTTCCTTCTTTTACTTGCTCTAATTAAAATGTTTTTGGCTTAACGATATGAGGATTTAAAATCCACAAGACAACAGAGTAAAATGTCTCCCTCCTCCCAGGCACCTACTTTTCTCCCCAGACCAAACACTGATAGAAGCATCCAAGCATCCTTCCTCATCGGGTGTTTATAAAACTCTGCACACCCTCTGCTTTGTGGAAGAACAGATCTCCCATGGATGCGGGGGGTGGGGGGAGGAGGGGGGAAAGGCCTTTCTGAGGAGGTGACACCTGAGTGAGTGGAAACCTGGAAGATGGTAAGAAGAGGAGGCAGAGTGGTACAGAAAGAAGGACAGCAAGTGCAAAGGCCCTGGGGTAGGGATCTCTTGGCAGTCTTGAAGACCTCCAAGGCGGCTGCTGGGGCTGTTGCAGAATGGTATAGGTCAAATTAGTTGGGAGGGACTGCATTGTCTAGGGCTTTTGTCAGCCAGAGTATGAAATTTGGACTGTATTCTAAACACACTGGGATGCCTTTGAGGGCTTTTAAGTAATGGGATGTAATTTGCATTTTTTTTGTATGCTGTATGGTGGGGTCATGTTTCATTATTTTTCCATGTGAGTATCCCGTTATGGCAGCACCGTTTTGTTTAATTTTTGTTTATATGTTGTTTTGCTTGTTTTTGGGGAAGTGCATGGGCCAGGAATTGACCTGGGTCTCCTGCATGATAGGCGAGAATTCTACCACTGAACTACCCTTGCACCCCCATAATTTGCATTTTATAAAGAGCATCATGACTGATGAATGGAGAAGATTGAATAGAGGCAGAAACAGAACTGTTAAACAGTGGCAGTCCAGGTGAGAGCTCTGGCTGCTTGGCTTTGGAGGGGGGTGGTGTGTGGAGGGGAAAGAAGTGGACGAATTAAGGAAATAGTTTGAAGGTAGAGCCCACAGGCTCTGCTGACAAATTGGACGTGGAGTGAGGGGATAGGGGCGTTGAGGACCCCTCCTAGATTTTTGGCCTGAATAAATGTTTGTGTCCATTATTGAGATGGAGAAGACTGAGGTAGAAACAGGTTTCTGCTTTTGTCTGTCTGATTATGCTGGGGAACATCCTACAGTGCCTGGGATATCATCACCCGTGTGATGGGAAGGGATCTTTAGTTCAGAACTTGACCCGTTAAATTTGGTTCGTCTGTATGACAGCCCAGAAGCAGTGCCAAGTAGATGGGGGATAGACAGAGTGTGTCTCAGAGATCAGAGGTGCAGTTCAGTCTGGAGACAAGTTTAGAAACCATCACCCTCAGGACCAGCTGAGATTCCCGCGGGCGTGCTTAGAGCATAAATCAATGTAGGATCCTATTAGCTTCACCCCAGTGACACCAGCTCTGGAAGTTAGCATTCGCTTTTGTTATTTATTTTGTATATATTTTTTTAATTTTCAAAAGCAAATAGGACCTGTAGTGAGTTTAAAAAAATTATGTGGCTTCTTGAATTTATTTTAATGGCTTTGCCTAATATGGGGTAATAAGTGAAGTCTGAAAGATACCAAAATTAAGATAAAAAAGCCTTCCCAGTCTTCCCATGTTATCCATGCATCTCCAGCCATTTCTGCCCTGGCAGTCAGAGGTGCTCGTTGGAGAGGAAACTTCCCTTTCCAGTAAAGAGTTGGAGTTGTCTCTTCTCTTTTGTATGTCTCTTGCATACCCAAAAGATAGAGCTCCTTTGCTGATCTTGCTCGAATGAATTCTGGTTGCTTTTTCATTATAAATCTGAATTTTCTCTACTTCCAGATGCTTTCCCTTTCCAGTTGGGGTTATAATTCCTTATCAAAGCTCAAGAAGCCCCAGGACATATATATATTTTCCCTCTAACATCAAGGCACAAAATCAAGAAATGCATATTCTCCTTGGAGTGGCTGCTATCTGGAATTTGGCAGAGATTTTGCCTTTTGTCAAACAGGGCTGCACACATCCAGAAGGGGAATCTCATATTTACGTTAAAGTTTCCACAATACAGCACAAACTAATTCATCTTTTAGATATGTGTGATCAGCCATCTGCAAACTGGGGGTCAGGATGGAGTTTGTCTCTGAGGCCAAAGTCTGCTTGCTACAGAGAATCTGGGGTCTTAAAATAGGCGGGCAATTATAGGTTTCCCATATAGTCAAGCCTCTGAAATGGACACATTTACAAACTTAGAGGGGCCTCAAACTCCTGGACACCCCATTTTAGGAAAGTTAATGAGTTGAGAAAGTCGATGTTTATAGTCTCAGTGTGGGATGGGTGTGGTAACCATAATGGGTCAAGCTCAATCCTTTTCATTGCTTCTCATCCCATCCCATCCCATCCCACCCCATTTGATTATCATGTGCTGAGTCCCTAATATGGCATTGGGATATAAAAATGAATAAGGAGGGTGCACAGGTGGTTCAGTGGTGGAATGTTTGCCTTCCATGCAGGAGACTCGGGTTCGATTCCCAGATTATTCACCCCCCCAAAAAAAATATGAATAAGGAAACTTTTTTGGTTGTGAATGATAGAATCCAACTGAAACTGGTTTAAGCAAAAAGGGGGATTTGTATTGGCTCATGTAGCAGTGTGGCTTCAGGCTCAGCTGGATCTAGGTGCTTGCATTTTTATCTCTTTCTGTCTTTGTCCTTTCCTCAGAGTCCTGTATTCTCTGTGTTGGCTTCTGTCTCTGCAATACTCTCCAAGCTCTGTTTTCATTACTCCAGTTCAGCACCGGTAAAAATCCCAGAGAATGCTCTCATTAACCAGATTTTGGTCACTTGTCATCCCTAATCCTGCCATTGTGGTGTGAGGGATGTGATTTCCTGGGCTGGGTCCTGTGCTCACCTCTGGTGTCAGGAGTGGGGTCAGTCTCAACAGGACCTCATGGCCTGAACGTGGTGATTCTCCAAAATAAAACCAAGATGCTGCTTTCCGGGTTGGCAAAACACAGATGGACACACCCCTACATCTAACTTCCAAGAGTGTCTCAGGCTTTTGTGACTCTTACAAGCAGTTTCCTTCTGAAATCCAGCTCCCCTATCCCCCGCTGTCTGGTTTTCCTGGAAAATTCCTTCTTCCTCTTCCTTCAAGGTTATTTGAGGATCCTTCCATCTGTGATGTTTCACCTGACCCTTCCCTATGCCTTGCCACTCCTTTTCTGCATCCCCACGGCTCATAGAGAAGACTTAAGTTATCTCACTGCCTATGCTCTGTCGTAATTATCTGTTTATCACTGAATGCACAGTATGCACCAGGGAAGGCTCTGGAATATTTTGTGCTGTGAGTTTTGCTTAGCTACTCTAAGATTTCCCAGTGGTCTCTTACCCATCTGTCAAGTTTTAGCTCAAAGGCAAACCTGTTGCTTCTTTTATAAGGCTTTCTTGACCCCTGCTAGGCATGGCGTCATTTGAACTCCCGTTTGTGAGATCAGAGAGAAGGGCTATGCAGTCAAAACACTGCTTCCTTCAGAAATCCTAGAATGAGCTGGGACTCAGCATAAAGGGATTGAGAAAGCCTTCTCGACTGAAAGGGGGGAAGAGAGAAATGAGACAAGATAAAGTGTCAGTGGCTGAAGGATTTCAAATAGAGTCAAGAGGTTATCTTGGAGGTTATTCTTATGCATTTTATAGATATCCCCTTTTTATTTTATTTTATGGTATATTAGAGAGGCTAGAGGGAAGTGCCTGAAACTATAGAGCTGTGTTCCAGTAGCCATGTTTCTTTAAGATGATCGTACAATGACACAGTTTTTGCAAAGTGACTGTGTGATTGTGAGAACCTTGTTCTGATGCTCCTTTTATCTATGGTATGGACAGATGAGTAAAAAAATATATGGATTAAAAATAAATAATAGGGGGAACAAATGTTAAACTAATTTGGGTAGAGGGAAATACTAGTGGTCAATGAGAGGGAGGGGTAAGGGGTATGGTAGGTATGAGTTTTTTCTTTTTTCTTTTTATTTCTTTTTCCGGAGTGATGTAACTGTTCTGAGAAATGATCATCATGATGAATATACAACTATGTGATGATATCGTGAGCTACTGACTGCACACCAAGTATGGAATGTTCATACGTTAAGAATGTTCGTGTTGTATGTTGAATGGTTTTATGAATAAAAATTAAAAACAAAAAAACATTGCTTCCTTGATAAAGTTTTTTTGAGCCCTTGAAGGGATGGAGTTAGGTAGAGGGCCTGCAAATTAGCCTGTATTAGGTTAGGTTGCTACCTACTGAAGGAAAGGTTAGTGCCCTGTTCCCATCTCTGGCTCAGGTAAGCTCCAAGAGCCTTCCAGGGAGGCAGACAAGCCCTAAGATTAACACCATCAGAAGGAGGCTGCTTGGAGGATGGGCCACTCCAGATGCCTCAAAGTTCTGGGCAATGGAGAGTTTGCCAGAGTTCTCATTCACAACAATTTCTGAAAATCCATCTGAGATAAATTAGTGCCCCTTGGAGGCCTTCTGAGAGGATTGCCAACTTTGATGGACCTTGCTGACCGCCTCCTGAACACAAGTGACATGGCTCTGGGGGTGTGGCCACAGTAGGAGACTGGGGAGAACGTGGACTCACAGAAGGCATGCTCCTGAAGTTGTTGTTTTTTTGTGTTTTTTCCGCATGGGCCAGCTCCAGGAATCGAACCCGAGTCTCTGGCATAGCAGGCTGAAGTTGTTTTTAAAATACATTCTTGTTTGAACCTTTTTTCCCCCACATCCCATATCCTCCCTCAGCATAGCACAGTCAATCAACACACATACACACACACACACACACACACACTCACACACTCCCTGTTGTTTGAGAGCTTTGGGTAGTTGGGATCCAGTACTAGAGTGAGATTCTGATCCAGAAAGAGAGGGTTGCATCCTAAAGTGCATTTGTATTTAATTATGCATCTATCATCCATCTACTTATCCATCTTTCATTCATCCACTATACATCCATCACCCATCAAAAATCCATCATCATTCTATCTTTGCAATACCACCCATCCACTCACAATCCATTAATCCATCCATCCATCCGCCCATCCATCCATCCATCCATCCATCCATCACCCATAATCCATCCATATAACAAATACTAGTTGTTGTCTCTGCTATGGGAGGTACTGTCTTAGGCAGTGAGCTACTCAGATAGATAATCCCTGTCTTGGAAGAGCAGACTATAGTGAGGGAGACAGATGCAAAAACAAACAGAATTTAAAAAGGTTCAAGCGATCCCCCTTCCCCCTAGTGCCAACTAAGTTACTTTGAGCTGATGGCTCCCACTTATTAATCATACACTTTTACTCAAATAATGAAAATGGCAGCAGTGCACATTTGTTCAGGTCTAAAGACCAAGTGCTTCCTTATGCATGACCTCATTTGTTTCTTGGAACCTTCCTTATGGGTAGGTATTGTCTTCTGTTTCTCAGACGAGGACTCTGAGATCCCAGTGAGGGAAGTGCCCAAGGACTTTCACCTGGAAGTGCTGGAGAAGGTACTGATGTGTGGGTCTTTGGCTCCTATCCCCATGGTATGGGGCAAGGGCCTACCTGCAGTTCACTCGCTGCAGGTTTAGGATCCATCTATAAGCTGATGCTGGTTCTGTGTGTCATGCTGGGGTGCCCTACCCCGCCTCCTGAATTTTCAGAGCTTAGGGATGAATGCCTGGCTAACTATTGGTACCTGTAACCTCACTTCCGCTGGCTCCAGGAGCTGAAACTTCCCCTCCAACCCTTGCCTTTCTGGCCACAGGTAGCCACAGCACCAGTAGAGAGAGAGCATTCCCACATCTGCGTAGCACGTGTAGCCTAGAAGTTGAGCATGGGGCCTATTAAATTATCTCTAGATAATGTGGTCTGTGCTGAGCTGAAACTGGCTCTGTCTTCCTTCAAAAGGGAGATTAGCAAGTGCTAGGGAGGAATTAAAGACAAACCAGCACTAAGCTGAGACTTTCTTCTTCTTTAAAGACAAACCAGCACTAAACTGAGACTTTCTCCTTCTTATAAATCGAAGAGCACTGAAAAGGGAACTGTTTTCTTTCTCCGTGAGTTAAAAGCTTGGGCTCAGAATCAAAACTGGGCACAGGAATTTAACCCTGGGCACACAGTAAGTGCTGACTTTCCTCTATCTCCTTCTTCATCGTTACCGTGGACAGACTTGAAAAGCTACAAACCGAATAATGCCATGATACCAAGCTGACATGCTGGGATCATACACATCTAGGTTCCAATCCCAACATTTTTACCTTTTACTTTTGGCACCTTGTGCAAGTGACTCAACTTCTGAGTGCCTCAGTTTACTCACCTGTGGGATCAGGAAGCAAATAGTAAAAATTACCAAGATAGTTGCATTGACTGTGAGCCTGGCACGAGTCTAGGCACTTTACATACTGTAATTCACTGGACCCCGAGAGTCCTGTGAGGTGGAGATTACCATATTCCCATTGGACAGATAAGGAAACTGAGACACAGGGAAAGGCAGTACCTTGCTCAAAGCCAAACAGCCAGTAATTGACAAAGATGGGATCTGAGCCCAGGCAGTCTGACTCTGAGTTTCTCAAGGGTTTATTTAGAAAAATCAATGAGATGACCCATGCCCAGCAATCAGCCTTGTCCCTGGACAAAACGAGGGCAAATATATAGCAGCAATACCACTGCTGATGGCATTAGTTGAGACTTACTCCACTTCCAGTTATAGAAGCCCTACTGCCTTCAGCAAAGAAAAGCAATTTATTGGTTCTTGTAAACTATACAGTTTATGTGGCATCAGTTTTGGCTAGATCCTTTGTGAAAAGGTCACAAAGGCTATTTTTATCTATTTCTATTTCTCAGGTTGTCATTCTCTCTATGTGCTCTGTCCAATATGATAGCCATAGTCACATGTGGCCATTAGATTTAAATGTAATTCAATTAAAATGAAATAAAATTGAAATGAAAATCAAACTAAACTTTAAAATTCAGTTCCTCATTTGTACCAGCCACATGTCACATGTGGTGAGTAGCCACTGCCCTGGACAGCTCACAACATTTGGACAAAGATGCTCTTTATGGAGGGTGGTGTGGCCACCTGTCAGCAGGGCACTCACTTCCAACCTGCTCTGCAATCCTACAGGGAAGAGAGCTTTTTTCCTGATCGCTCTGGCAGAAGACTCAGGGAAGGCTCTCATTGGCTCAGTTTATGTCACGTGTCTGTTCCTGAGCCAATCACCATGGACTAGAGGGTGGAAATGGAATACTCTGATTGGAGGCTTAAGTCATGTGTCTCCCTCAGTGGTGGGCATGGTCAGCCTTCCCTGGGCTACGTGGAATATATCCCGGGGAAGGGGTAAAGGGGGTGATCTAGTGAGCCAGAAATAATATGCTGTTGTAGATTATATCATTTGTTTACAAGTATTCATTGCCTTCCCGTCATTGTCATGCTTCCCTGAAGTTGTGCATATTTCCCCACCCCCATGGTTGCGGATGTTGGGTTTGGTCATATGACTTGCATTAGCCAATGGGATGTGAGCAGATCTGACATGTGCCAAATGTGAGCATGGTGAGGCTTTGCCCTCTTTTAGCTTCTGCCTTCCGTCCTGAGGACATAATACCCCTGATAGCAGCTGTTCCTTCTATCTCCTCCCAAAATGAGAGACACATGGAGTCTAGCCCAACTAAGACCAGCTAGGCCTAGCTTAGCCCAGTTGAGCTGTATCCCAGCCGATGTCCTCGTGGAACAAGAACAAGAACTAAATGCTTAGTGTTGAAAGCCAATGAGATTTGGGGTCTCCTTGTTGCTGCAACAAAAGCTGACTCATACATACCTTGATCCTTTCCTCCTCCCTTTTCCTAATCTTCCTGAATTAGTTGACTTTGGACTTCTGCCGAGGTCATGCGATAATGTGCAGCAAATGCCTGGCAAACTCCAGCGAAAAGCTAATTCAGGTCGGAGCAGAATCGCACAGGGCATTTTTGAAGTCCTCCTCTCTTGAGTTCTCTCAAGCTTGCTGCCATTCTTTCACTCATAAAGACTTACTGAGCTCCTGTAATTTTCTGGAATTGCAAGATCTTACAAGACCCAGTCCTTGCCCTCAAGGTAATCATAGCTCTCGGCGAGAGAGGCCAGTAAGCTGGTAATGAAGCACAACAGGACCAGGACTTTGGCAGACCTACACTCAGGGTGACCTGGGAGCCCAGCTTGGCTGAATATCTGGCTGGCTTTTTGACCTGCGTGTTATTATTATTTTTTAGTTTCTTTAAAAATGACTCTACGGTAGAAGTGCCATTCTAATAGTGCAGACTGTCCAGCAAGACTGAAGGACTCCACAGAATCTTTTTGTAGCAAGGAGCTTTCTTCCTGAGCTCATTATCCTCCATCCAATGCCTGGGATGGCATTTATCGGCCTTGGCGGTAATTTTATTTTATTCCCGTTGCCGTCCCTGGGGTGATCAGAATGACAGGAGTGTCATACCCAACTGTCAGCCCTCTTCTGTCCCAACACACTGTTCTCTGACTTCAGACCTTTCTAGTACTAATTATGAAAGGATAGATCAAGGGTGGGGGCCCCCTGCTCTTTCATAGGGTCCTTGGCAAAGGCCAGCTTTCTGTCTCACTCAGTTATTCATTAATTCAGCAGACATATATTGAATGCCAACTCTGTCCAGCTATGGGGGTGTGGGTAAAGAGATGCTTAAGATACAGTCACATCTTCCAGCCTTAGTAGGGCATAGGGGCCGGGGGAGGGAAGCCGGGAAAGTTTTCTGGAGAAGGTGGCATTTGAGCTGGTCTTGGGAAGATGGCGAGCTTGATAAAGTAGGGGGCAGATGGAGAGAGCATTTCAGGCAGAGAGTGGTACAAGCAAGGGCATGGGGGCTACCACGTCAGAGTGCAGGTACCCTTTGGGGGTTCAAAGATGGCCCTATGAATGTTGGGCTCATGTCCTCACATCCACTCATCCTCAGGGTCAATGTCACAAACCCCATCAAGAATGATGTGGGAAGGTGTCAGGCTCTCCCATCATCTTGAGATTCTGATATCTTGGTGCAGCTGGTCCCAGCTGTGGTCCAGGCAGTGTGGATCTCCTAACTCCCTTTCCCTGGACCCATGTTCTGGGGATGCAGCTCGCTGTGTGCTGATGATGGCTCATGCTTTGGTGTTTGCTTTTACTGGAGCCTCCAAGCCTTTCCCATGGGGGTTGAGCCACAATTTACTCTGCCTAGTCCTCTGAAGTCTGGTTTCAGGGTGTCAAGTGGGGCTTTCTCTAGGGAGGGCCTCTTGACACACCAGTGGCTAGAATGGCCCATGAAACAGCAGGTGGGAAGTCAGGCTGGTCGTAACATTGCCTTTTACTAACCTTTTATGCTCCAGCTACTTTCAGGGCTGCCACAACCCATAGTGGGGCTTGGGTAAATTTGAGGAAGTTTTCCCTGCTGGGTGTGGAGGTTGGGCTCTATTGCAGACCTACTCTCAGGCTCAGCAAAGTGGCCTTGTTTGTGCACAACCTGAACAGCTGTGCTTGGTGGTCCTGGGTCCTCTAAAGTAAATATCTCATTTAATCCTCACAACTGCCTATGAGCTAGATAAGTTCTGTTTTTATTCCTATCTGACAGTCAAGGAAATTGAGTCTTGAGTGCTTGAGGAACTTGCCAGAGTTCACCCAACCAGCAAGGGTGGGAGCCACTTTTTGCCCAGGCATCTCTGGCTGCAGGTTCAGCCTTTTCTCTGCCACACATCAGCATCTCTGTCCGCCAGCAGCTAAGGCCTTCCTCCTGATGGGCTCTTAGGTGATTTTCCAATAATTCTCTCCTACCGTTCCGGGGCCTGCTATCATTCATTATTGTGCTTTGTAGCTTCATAGATTGTTTTATTTTTCATTCCCAGTGGTGCATTGCTTAGGAGCAGCTGAGAGCCCGGCAGTGCCCCTACTCTAAATGCATCATGTCAGATGCAAGTTTATCTAATTTACTCTCAGCATTGGCAGTGGCACCTTGTTGATTCTGTTCTGAGCTAATTTCCTCTCTGATGATTTCCAGGGAGGTGGTGGTCTACCTGTTTCCTGGGATCTCTGCCAGCCTGAGCCAGGCTCCCCCAGTTCTCATCTGGTTGTGAACCCAGGGGATGTTGAGCTGTCTTCAGCCCTGCAGTACAGGGTACTTTCGCCCATCTCAGGTATACTCGGTCTTTGAAGAGCAGAAACCCAATGTCTCGAGAAGAACCTGGGTTTGGAGGCAGAAGATCTGAATTCGAGTCTTTTTTTTTTTTAATTAAAATTTTTTTAAAAAAATACCAAAAAACACCAAACAAATGCAAACATTCTTAACTTTTGATCATTCTGTTCTACATATATAATCAGTAATTCACAATATCATCACATAGTTGCATATTCATCATCATGATCATTTCCTGGAACATTTGCATCTATTCAGAAAAAGAAATAAAAAGAAAACAGAAAAAAGTTCATACATACCATAACCCTTACCCCACCCTTTCATTGATCACTAGCATTTCAAACTAAATTTATTTTAACATTTGTTCCCCCTATTATTTATTTTTATTCCATATGTTGAATTCAAGTCTTCTTGCTGTTTCTTTTTTGCTGTATGATCCCAGGCAAAGTGCTTAAGCTCTCTGAGCCTCAGTTTTTCCATCTGTGAAATGGATAATAAGGAGACACTGTTTTCTTCTGTAAGGTGAAAAATCATTGAAAACTCTGCTGACATTACAGATAAGTGAGGATGGAATCCTAGGCATGGAATCTTCACACAATGTTGGTGGCAGAGAAACTGGGCCAACCACCATGCTTATTAAACCTATAAATGTTCATAACCTTTGCCCCAGCCATTCCACAGCTCAGGACATCCCTAGAAAAAAATATACATACACAAAAACACTCAATGCAGTCTTGTTCAAAATAGAGAAAAATTGGAAACAAACTATACATTCATCCATGGAGGGATGGCTAAGTAAATTGTGGAATATGCGCTCTATAGAATTTGCTGCAGCCATTAAAAAGAATGAAGCAAATTATGGGTGATAAATGGATAGACTTGTTGTTGAGTGAAAAATAAGCAGGATTTAGAAAGATAATTATAGAATGATGAATTCAACAGGCAACAAACATTGAGAATATTTTCTATTTTCTCAAACAAAAGTTTACTTAAAATTGTGAATTATATCATATATGCCAAACATAGATACCCTGCTTAATGATTTTTTACCACTTGAACTCCATATCATCACCTCTGAGATAAAAAGAGAATATTGCCATTACCCCAGGAGCTCCCCTATGCCTTGCCAATTACCCCCACTTTTCTCAAGATGGAAGTTACTTCCTTGATTGGCTTTATAATTTTGCTACCTAAGCCTGCAACTTTAAACACAGTGGTATAGTTTTGCCTGATTTTCTGTACGCAAGGCATAGGGGTCTTGTTCAACATGATTTTTTCAGACTTTACCCTGTGGTTGCTTTGCCATGTGGTTTCTTTGGGGACAAAAATTTGAGTGTAAATGATAAGGAGAAAAGGTCTGGGAAGGTACCCACCAAACCGATGGTGGTGTGACCTGTGAAGGGGCCTGGAAGAAGGGCTGGGGCTAAGCTTAGGAGACTTTGGGGTCTTATCTACTATTTGAATTTTTCTACAAGAAAATACGTATTGACACATTTATTTTAGGTAAATCCTGGAGCACAGAGTGAAGGGGAGATGACATAGGTAACACAGGCTGAACCTCTTTTGGGAGCCTCTGAGGGTGACAGTATAGTGGAGTGGTTAGATGCCTGGACTCCAGAACAGGGGGCTTGGGTTCAAGTCCTGGTGGCACTGGTTGGGGGTTAAGTTACTCAACTAGGGTCTCCCTCAATTTTTTCAGTCTGTATGAGTTAGCTGTTGCTGCCTAACAAATCACCCCAAAACAACCATGATCAGTCATTATCCCTCACAGTTTCTGTGGGCCAGGAATTTGGGAGCACTTGGGTAGGTGGTTCTGGCTCAGGGTCTCCTATGAAGCTGCAGTCTGATGTCTTGGGGGGCTGAGGTCCTGAGAAGCCCTGACTGCGGCTGGGGCATCTGCCTCCATAATGGCTCACTCACATGGCTGGCAAGTCAGGGCTGGTTAGTAGGTTCCTCTGCATTGGGCTTTCTTGAGCATCCTCAGGACATGGGACTGGCTCTCACTGAGCAAATGATCTGCAAGACCAAAGGTGCAATGCCTTTTGAGACCTAACCTTGGAAGTCACACCTGGTCATTTCTGCAGTATTCGATTGAGCTCATGGGCCATCCCTGGTTCAGTGTGAGAGGGGAATACCAAGGATGTGAGTAGTGGGAGGTGAGGGTCCCTGGAAATAGGAATAATAGTACCCACATTGTAGGTTTTTAAATGGGGTTTGAGCAAGTTAATCTGTGTAAAAGTACTTAGAACAGGGCTGGCACATGGTGTACTTCATATGAGCATTAGTCATTATTATTCTTTCAGAAACACTGCAAAATGCATCACTTTCATACATTCTTCTGGGTTTTATTTCATTCCTAACTTTGTAATTGTAGGTCGGATCTTCAGGTTTCCTGGAATGACTTTGCATGTAACCATAATCACGAATAGCAGTGCTTTGGAGTAACTGCTGGAATTGTGTTTGAGTCACAGAACAAAGACCCACCTAGTCATCTTGCATGTCTGCTTCACCATCTGGACTGAGCCACCAAAATGCCAAGCAAGACAGTAGAGCTGGACTTTAATCTCTTGGGAACAGGCATTGAGTGTTTGATTTCAATCACCACCGCAATGCCTCATAGAGAATGAAGGCATAGATGTGAGAATAGACTGGTCACTTTCTTCATAGACTGGGAAACTTGAGCAACTTTGGTGCTTTAGTTCAAGAGTCCCAAACACGAGTGTCCACAAGGCTAGACCAGGTAACCCAAATTTGGGAAGTGGCCATGTGTGAGAAGAACCATGCAAGCATGACAATAATCAGCAGCTGAATCTTAGCCTTAATGTTGGAGAAACAATAGGGAGTTGAGGGGTGGGGGCTGTGGCTAATCTCCAGAGTTCATTCTGGTTGCCATGTGAAGGGGGATCTGTGTTATTTTCTAGCTCTGAGAGCATCAATAGTGGGTTAGACACACTTACCTTGTCTAGGGGTATGGGTGGGTTGTGACAGGCATTGTTGAGTTTCTGCCCAATGGCCATTCCCTTGTCTTCTTTGTCATGCTTTGATAAGGAGGCTGAAAAGGGCACGTAGTTTTCCAGCCTCCCTTGCAGCTAGCAGTGGTCAAGTGACCCAGTTCTGGCCAATGAGATGTAAGCAGGACTCTGCTTCTTTGGGGCTTTTTGGGAAATAGTTATCCCTGATGAAGGGGCATGAGATCAAAGGTCAGAGATCAACTCTCCCAGACTGCAGAGCCATTTGAAACAGAACATGCCAAGGACCAAACACCAGCAAAGAGAGGGAGCACATGGGCATTTGGCCCCTGCTGGTAGGAGTATAAATTGGTGCAACTCCTTTGGAAAATGTCCTGGCATTACCTAACAAAGGTAGCATGCACCCCCCAAGGGCTAGCAACTCCAACCAAAGGGCTATGCCCTAGAGCAACCATTCTACATGCGTCCTACTTCCTGCATTTGAAAGTGGTTGAATGAAGATGTGATGCCTGGAACTGCAGCAGCAATTTTGTGCCTCTATGAGAAGGCCTAGGGAATTTCAAAGTTCCTGATCTAGATTCCTGATATTGCTGAGCCACTGGATCAACCTTTAATCACCTACTTCCAGTGTTCTTGTTAAGAGAGATAATTGAATGCTTTTATTACTTAAGCCACTGTTGGTTGAGTTTTCTGTTGCAGCCGAAAGCATTCCTAATTTATATAGAGAGTTTTGAAACAAATTATCTGAGGGTATGGGGTGGAGAATTGAGTGCCCCTTAAACATCCATAGGGGCTTGAATTTGGCTAGGTTAAACATCCATAGGGGCTTGAATTTGGCCCCATCCTATGATATGTTTAAATTTTGAAACATATCACTTATGCAAAGGAGTGTGTAAAATATATCTGTATAATCTAAAGAAGAGTAATAAAGTAAGCACCTGTTGAGGATTAGAACATCACTGAACTTTAGACATTCCCTACATGTCTCTCCCTGTCGCACCCAATTCCTCTCCTTAAAACTAACTGCTAATCTTAATTTTGTTCATTGTTCTTCTGCAACTCCTTATAGTTTTACTACCCATACATCTCCAAACAATATGCTGTTTAATTTTGCCTGTCTTTGAATTTTATATCAATAGAATCATACAGTACACATCCTTTTGTCTTAAATGCTCTACATTATGTTGCCGAGTTTCTTGCATGGTGATGCATGCAGTAATGGTTGTGACATTCTCTCCACTGCATAGTCTTTCATCATCAGATGAGCTTGCAGCTTATATAATCAGTCCATAGTTGACAGACACCTGGGAGACTCCCAGTTCTTAGCCTTCACCAGTGAGGGTTCTCTGAGTATTCTTGGCTTAAGGTGCACACGGCCAAGAGTTGCTCTAGGGCATAGCTCTTTGGTTGGAGTTGCTAGTCCTGGGGGGTGCATGCTACCTTTGTTAGGTAATGCCAGGACATTTTCCAAAGGAGTTGCACCAATTTATGCTCTTACCAGCAGGGGCCGAATGCCCATGTGCTCCCTCTCTTTGCTGGTATTTGGTCCTTGGCATGTTTCTAATGGCTCTGCAGTCTGGGAGAGTTGATCTCTGACCTTTGGAAATGCCCCGCCCCATTTGCCGTTAAATATCAGCATCCATGCTTACTGAAATGATCAGCCCAGAATGACTTTGGAGTCCTGAAATGAGGTTACTGCCTCACCTGTGGTCTTTAACTCTGAGTTCTCCTGATTTCAAAGTTTCCAATTGGGGAAAACAACAATTCAATATTCTGGGTCCTCAAAACTGCACTTGATTCACTTTGCCAGCATCTCACTGGGAACATTTTTTGAAGGTCAGCATCCAATTTCTCCCTGTCTGTTCTATCTGTTTTGAATAATCAACTCGAAAGGTGGAGGCAGATTCTGGGATTCTCAGACATTCACCTTGCAGGAGATGAAGACATTGTGGACATTCTGGGGCAGGCAAGAGACAGGAGGACCCTCTCCTGGCTCTAACTGCTGACCTTGGTCAGGTCACTTACCACTCTGAGCCTCAGTTTCCTTTTCTGGTAAAATGAGGATGATATAAGGCTCTTGGGAGGGAGTGCTGTATAAATCATTTAGCCCAATGCCTTGCATTTCAATATTAGTAGCTGCTCTTAGGAGTAGCTCTCATCCGCGAATTGGTGTGGTGGGGTTGAGAAAAGGGCCAGGCATTACTTCTGTCCTGACATATACGCATTCCTATAAAACCCCGTGACCTGAAAATTGTGTGCTAAAAAGGACAGGGCTTATGACAAAAAATAGACCTGGGGTAGATGGCTCAGAACCTAGGGAAACTTGTAACCAGAGTACCAATAAAATCAATGACAATCCTAATAAAAATTTTAGCCCAGGCAAATTTCCAGGGGCATTTGCACCCAGCCATACAGTCAATCAAACATTTTAGCCTTAAACCCAGAAGCTCCTGCTTCCTCCTTTGAAATGTAGATCCTGGAGAGCATTTGCTTCTAATTGGGATCATTTTTGTCAACACTAAAATGTGATTGCAAGTGTAGCCTTTGCCATTAGGCCATTGTTTTAATAGAGGTAGAAATGACTTTGTAGCTTCTTCATTTAAACTTGCCACGTCCCCAGATAATCTAAACCAGCGGATAGCATAGAGTTTCTTGAAATCACTAATCCAGCCACTACTTCTTACCAAGGAAAACACTTCTGTGGGCTTCCAGTTTTTTTTTTTTTTTTTCTCTTCAGTTCTTCAAATCCTGCTAAGGATGTTCCTTTCTTTGTGTTTGTTCTTGACTATTTAAAAATACAAACATGCTGGAGGAAATCATGTATGAGTACAACTTCCACTTTATTTTGACGTATTATTTACCCATCACAGGTAAATTAATCTGCATCAAGAAACCCTGCATTATAGCAGAACAGACTGTGCTCTTTAAGGGTCTTTTCAGTTCTGATATTCTGGAACAGGAGCTGGCAAACCTACAGCCTGGGGACCCAAATCCAATCTGCTGCCTGTTTTTTGTAAATAAAGTAAATAAAGTTTGACTGGAACATAGCCATGCCCATTCGTGTATGTGTAAGTTGAGGCTGCTTTCTTGCTACCATGGCAGAGTTAGGCAGTTGTCGCATAGAACGTATGGTGCCATCTTTACTCTCTGGCCTTTCACGGAAAAAGTTTTCTGACCCTTATTCTAGAATTATAAAAATTATCAGTTTCCTGTATCCATGGCCTCTTTCTGCTTTGAGTTCCCAGAGCCCTGTCCCTTTTTCAGAGCCCATGGTTAATCAGGATAAAGTTTTGCTGCTATAACAAAGAGGCGCTACAATACAGCAGGTAAAAGTTAGCCTTTGCTGGCCACGTTGCCTCGGTTTCCCTTTTGTGACTGAGGACAGAAACAAATCTGAAGACTCACTAACTGAGGCAGCTGTGATTGACCCTCTTGTGTAGCTGAACTCCACTTTCTGAGTCCCCCTTTTTCCTGGTGCCATCAGGAGACAAGGTACTCACCCCATGTCTGACCGGATATTGCCCGGGCCCTTACTGCTTAGCCTTGTCCTGGCCCCATCAGGTCAAATTTCCTTGCTCCTGGCCTGGGCATAAATTCCCTGTCTCTGAGACTGTTTTTTCTGGAAGACCACTGAGCTCAGATTCATCAAACTGGAAACTGATTCCTAAAACCCCAACGGTCGTCTGTCCTGGCAGCACCTGGGACTCTAAGATCTTAAAATTACACAAATGCTTCCTCTAAAATCTTATGTCAGGGACAGGGCAGGACAGTATATGAGCAATTACTGAGAGCTACTCCTTTCCTCAAGGGTCAGGAGAAGCAAATTTGCTTTAGAAATACAAAATATGTTATCATAACATAATAGATATCCTTTGCCAAAAGATAAAACAGCCTTTAGGGTAAGTGAGAATCCCTGTCTCCTCCCTTAGTGCATCGGCCTGCCCCTCATTTTAGTCTGTATTTTTTCAGTTTCCTGTCCTTATACAATCGCATGCTTAGGTGAAGCAATGGAATCGGGAAAGAAGGGTTCTAGATTTGACTTTCTTTCGCAATAATAAAACACAGACATTTTCCGTGTCTGTGTCTACTGATGTACCGCATTCTCTTTAATAGCTGTTTAGTAACCCCCAGTGGGTACAGTTCTATTTATTCAGAATACAGACTTCCTTTCGGCCTAGGGCAAATGCCATTTTCCTCCAGGAAGTCTTCCTTGCTTCTTGCAGTTCAAGATGGCCACTTTCTGCTCCAAACTCCTGGATCCCTGTCCCTTTCTTAGTGCCTCCATTAGCCAGGGTAAGGCTCTGATGCTGTAACAAAGACAGCCAGAAATACAGAGGCTTAAAGAGCAGGGAAGCTATTTCTCTCTTAGGTAATGGTCATGGTCAGAGGGGCAGCTCTGCTCCTGTCTGTGTTTCCAAGACCCAGGTTCCCACTGAGTCATTGCTCTGCTATCCCCTGGGTCACCTCGTTGTCTGTATGGTTGAAACCAGGCCATCCAGGAAGCTGGGAGAGAGCAGAGGAGGCCAGTCTGATGTCTTCAGCCCCTGCCCTGGAGAATGCACTCCCAAGCCATCGCTGAGAGCTTTGCATGGCCAGGCCTAAGGGCCAGGGAGGCCTTGACTGTCTTCAATACCATGAAAGAAAGGGAAACAGATTTTGGTGGACAATGGCCAGTCTTTGCCACTGACCTTGCCCCTCTTCACCTTGTGTTTGGGTTCCATACATCCATATTTCCCAGCTTTGGGAGTGGAAAGGTTGAGAGTGCAAGATCCAAGGCTAGTTCATCTTTGCAGCTTTCTCCAGGCCCAGCACAGTGCCTGGCATATGATGGTTTTTTTGAATCAGGAGGTAGTGGGCTCTGAATGTGATTACTCACTCCTTCAGCACATATTTCTTAATATGTACCATGTGTGGACACTGTTCTGGGCCCTGGAGACCCAAAGGCACAAGTGCTCTGCCCTCAAAACATCATTATCATTTTGGGTTCCCAGAAAAGGAAATTCTCCTCCTGCCTCAGGGCCTACGCATCTGTTGTTCTTGCTTTCTGAACTGCATCCCCCACCTCACGTGCCCAGTCAGCTACTACTTGTCTCTTCATCAAAGTCACCTCCTCAAGGAAACTTGCTCTGACCCCTTCCCCTAGACTAGGTTGGGTCCCTCCATTATTCTCCACACACATTATGTTTTCCCTTTGCATTGAAGTAATTTTTTGTATAAGATTTTATTTCACATCAGTATTCACTGCTAGTTTATAAGGTCCAAGATGATAGGTGCATTTTTGTCGGCTTAGAACCTAGCAGATACTTGGCACATTGGGCACTCTGTCTGTTCTTGGCAACTGTTTAATAGGATCATCACTGGTTCAGAGGAGGAAATCGAGGCTCAGAGAGGTTGAGTGACTGGTCTAAGATCACACAGCTCTTGAGTTCAGGCACTGAGATTTCAGCTTATCTACCTCCAGATTTCTTGCTCTTAAAAGCTTAATACAACTCGAATAGCACATGGTGTGTGCTATAATAAGACATATAGGGTGGTGGGAGGGCACATGAGGGCTTGACTGACTCAGCCTTGGGCGTGGGGTGGGGATGGCTGCCTGGAGGAGGCAGTGACCTTGAAGGCTTAGAAACCGTGGGTAGTAGCTATGGCGACTGTGTGGGCAAGTGAAAGATGTGCCTGAAAGCAAGGCTGGTTGTGAAACCCCTACTTAGGGGTGGCAGTGAGTTTGGACTTGGTGGAGCTGATGGGGAGCCCTCAGAGATTCAGACACAGGGGAGTGACGCGATCCAGAAGGTTCTGTTGAGAACATCACCTTCGGCGGGGGTTGCGAACTGGCAGTTGCTGGCTGATAGAGTTGACTGAACTTAATTTCGTAAAATGGAATTCGTGGCCAAACGTATTAGGATTTAAGTCTGACTGCTGAGCTGAACACCCCAATAAGGGTGGCTTCAACGAGATAGAAGCTTATTTCTCTTTTGCCTGCAAGTCTGAACTAGTCGAGCATCCTGACACCACACTGGGGGCTCAGGATCCTTCCCGCTACTTGCTCTGCCATCCTGGGGCTGGGTGGAGGTGCCACCCCCCACAGCCAGATTCCAGTCCCTGAAGGAGAACACTGCGGCCCTTGGGACCAAATGGCTGACTCGCTCATTCAAACTTGAAAAATCAGGCTTCCTGGCTTCTCCTCAACAACAGGAAAACCCTGATAGCGCTGGCTCATGCAGACTCGAGTTGGATGGGGCCTGTGCTGTCCGGTTCACCGCAGCCCTTTCAGACCCCTGAGGAGGTGTCAGCTGCCATCAGTCAGCTCAGCCCTTCACCATCCGCATCACCCACCTGGTCTGTGAGGTGTGCGCTTTCCCAGCTCCTGTGTCAGCTGAGTGTGACCCACAGGCTGCTGAGCCAGGAGGCCGGTACAAGCTGGGCCCTTCCCGTCTCCGTCTCAGTGAATGCGGTTCCAACGTGCCTGCAGAATCCCGCCGCTCTCCAGGCACCCTTGTTGGAAATCGGGTGAGGGTCTTTCCCCAGTGGCCATCTGGGCTGTATAAGAGGTCGCCCCGGAGCCTGGGAGACGCCTTCTCCCGCCTCGCAGACGCCTCCCCTCCACCCCGACCTCAGGGGCTGTCAGACCAGCCTTGCCCTTCCCAGAAGGCCCTGCGGGCTGGCACCGAGGCGCCTCCGCGGACCCTGGGCTGCTCTTCAGACCCCTTGTCAGAGGCGCTGGTGGACAGTCTGGGCCCAGCGGAAGCTCTTTTCTTTTTTTTTTTTTTTACATGGGCAGGCACCCGGAATCGAACCCGGGTCCTCTGGCATGGCAGGCAAGCGCCAGCGGAAGCTCTTGAGTGCATTGTCCCCGCTCCTGCCAGGGACCGGTTGTTGCGACGAAAGGTTCTCTTCGTAGGGGTAACCGCCGCCATCTTTACCCAGGATCCCCAGCGCCGGGTGGGCGGGGATAAACACCTGCTGCTTTCAGAGGCAGGTGTCGGTGAATGCACCAGAGAGGGAAAGCAAAGGGGCGTGCGGGGCTCATGGAAACCGAAGGCACACGTGAGCATGAAATGGCATCAGGATGGCAGTGCCTCAAGTTCACAAAAACCCTCCCATAGGCGTCTGTTCTGATTTGGCCTTCGTGAGCCCCAGGAATCAGCGGGGGCCTCTCTGCCCCTGCGAGCCAGTTCCCCGCGGGACCCTCCCTGCTATTTCCAAGCAGCCAGAGGCCTCCTCTGCTTTTGGGGTCTGGGTTGCTTTCGGTTGACATCCCTCCAGAAACTGGGTTACCACTGGTAAGATGCGTCCCTTCTTAGGTTTCCATAGTGATAAATCCTCTCACAAGCCGCGAGGATTCAGCTGACTTTACTGAATATTCGTGGGAGGTTACATCACACAGTCAGAGCTTCTGTCATCTGGCTGGCCCCTCCCCCTCCTTCCAGCTTTTCCCAAGGAGTTCCCACGCCCCTCCCCCTGCCCGGCAGAGCCCTTCACTCTCCCCTGAAGCTTTCCCTGTTGGCAGCTGGCATACCACGTCATATGTCTTCTCCTTCATGCTCTTGACAAAATATTTCTCCCAACAAAGTCATTTCTTTCCCCAGGGAAAGTTCTGGTGCCAGCGGCTAGGATGAGGCCCTTTCTTCACCTGGCTCTGCTGATAACAGCTGCAGAGTGGGCTGAGAAGTCAGTCATCAGCCCCATATGACAGATGAGGAATCAGGCTCAGAGAGGTGCAGGGACCCACCTGGGGTCACCCAACTGGGCTGAGGTGCACCTGGCCCTCAACCCTGGGCCTGCCGGCTCCAAATCCAGTGCTCTTCTTGCACTGCCTCTGCCTAGTCGAAGCCTCTTTACCAAAGCCCAGAGCCTGGTGCCAATTTTGCTTCCATACTGAACCTTGGAAGGGAGGGGTGGTGGAACAGCAGGGCAGCCATTTGTTTTCTCACGAGATATTGATTGATTGTTGGTGCTGGGCAGCCAGTGGTAAGGAAGATGGAGGCCCCTCCTGGGGTTGACCATCTCGCGGTGAGACACAATTAGCACACACACATAATAAGTCTCTGCTCCAATCAGCCAGGTCTGAGGGCTGCTGGGACGAGTACAGCAGGGTGCAAGGGCCGGGGCATGTGGGGGTGGGGTGGGTGGGGTGCTCTTTCATAAAGGGGGGTTCAGGAAGGCCTCTTTGAGGGAGCAAGCCCTGCAGCTCTCTGGGGGAAGAGGACAAACAGGTGCAAAGTCTGAGACTGAACAGGTAGGTGCTTGGAGGGAAGGAGCCGCAAGGAAACCTGGGGTCTGGGGTACAGTGGGTGAGGGGCTTGGGTGGGGTCAAGGTCAGAGACGAAATAAGGGCCCCTCCTCGAGGGCACCTGCCCTCCATCCTGCCCACACGTTAGAATCACCTGGGGAGTAAAAAAAGTACAGCCGGGCTCCTGGTCACTCACATTTTAAAACCCCCCTAGTGAATCATGAGGGTAGCAAAGGCTGAGAATCGGAGGTGCAGGGCCCTGCACCCACCATGAGGACGTGGGATTGAGTCTTGGTGTGGAGGGCAGGCAGGGGAGTGGCCCATCTGATTTTACTTTTCAGAAAGATCACGTGGTGGCTGGGTTGGAACAGACGGAGGGGGCCGCTGCTGAGGCCCAGGCGAGGGACAGTGGGGGCTGATAATGAGGTCAGCCTTGGCTGGAGTCCTCGAATTACCACAGATGCAGTGGCTTGAGACCACACAAGTGTATTGTCCTACCGTGCCAGAGGTCAGAGGTCCAAAGACAGAGGCGGCGATGAGGACTGCATTCCTTCTGGAAGCATCAGGGAAGAATCAGTTTCCCTGCCTTTTCCAGCTTCTAGAGGCTGCCTGTGTTCCTTGGCTCATGGCGCCTTCCTTTGTCCTCAAAGAACATGGGGATGTGATCACATCAGGACACCTGGGGAACCCAGGATCATTTCCCCATCTCAATATCTGTAACTTAATCACACCCGCAAAACCTCTTTTGCCATAGAAGGTTCCGGAAATTAGGGTGTGGGGGGCTGTTATCCCACTGACCACTCAGGATGACAACGTTGACAATTATAATGATAACTATACTTACTTGGTATTTACTACATGCCAGGCTTTCTATGTCGTCCCCCTGGATGCTCAGAACAAACCTCTGAGGGACGTACTGTTATTATGCCCATTTTATAGATGAGGAAACTGAGGTGCAGAGAGGCTAAGTAACTTGTCATTAGGTGTGGTACCTGGATTTGAACTCAGGCCATGTGGCTCCAGCATCTGGCGAGGTCCCCGTGGGTGCCTCTGCTTCCTTTTCTCCAGCTTGGTTCTCTGCCGTTGGTTTTCTAATGGTTTCTGACTTACATTTTGCTTCTGTCTAGGTCTCTCTGTTTTTTTTTTTTTTTGCTTTTCTTTGTCTCTGCCTGACTGTTCCGGCCTTTCTCTGTCTTTTTCTCAACCCCTCTCCCTAGCTCCCTTCCTCAGTTTCCTGTCTCCTTCCTGCCTTCCCTCGGCCTGCAGAGAGGACTGCCCCCCTGCTCCACCAGACTTTCGGCTTTCTCGTCCCCTTCCAGCCACCTTCCTACCGGAAAACCCTTTGTCATTAATTAAACCAGTGACAGGTCCACAGCCCAGGATGTCCATGGCCTAGAATGTCCGCACTGGCTCCTCTTGGGGTCTGGGTGGCTGAAGTGTGGGGTTGGCAAGTGGCCAGAAAACAAATAGGCTTGGAGAGGTGGCCCGAGGCTGCAGTGGAGCCCCAGGCTCCCCCATTCCGTGGGCTTTCTCCTCCCTCCCCCTCAGCCCACTGTGCCTACTGGAGCCCAGCTGCCCGGCCAGAAGCACCAGCCACTGTTCACCCTCCACCGTGACCCTGCGATGTTGGCTCCTAGTTTCCGGTTTCAGGGTCTTATCAGGACATACCCAGTATGTCCTGACTCTGGCTTTTGGATTTGGCCTTTCCTTTTTGTCATCCCTGCTTCTGGGGTTCCCTGTTGCCTTGAGTGGGAACGCTGTCCCTAACAACTCTACTCCCCAAGCTGGCCCAGGGGCCGGGGCCGGGATTCCTGCAGAGTTGGGGGCGGTGATGAGGAATGGAGATGGGGAGGGGGAATTGGAGGAAGGCTGTCTGACAAGAACATTCTGGGAACAGTTGAGGAGCGGACAGTTTGGAGGTGTCTGCCCAGCCCAGGCCTCCTCCTGCTCTGAGATCTGCCCCAGCTGGGGTTGTCGCCAGATAGCCCATCTTCTTTAGGAAAAGTCGCTGCTTCTCTGTAGATCATAACTGCCAATGACAAGGTTTTAATCATAAATGTTACTTTAGTCTGCTTTCATTCCTTTACTTACTATTGAATGTTTTACAACGTTGCTGAAACTGGTAACTATATGGATTGCCCCAGCAGGCTTTTGTCAGGTCTTATATAGCCCATTTGTTTAACTTAGTTCAAATCCTTTACTTGTTATCGAATGTTAATTAAGTGATTTACAACCTTGTTGTACCCTGTAACCCCAAGCTCATTCCCCCCACCCCCCGCTGGCTTTCGTTTATCCTGAAGAGGAGCTTCTTGGGCCCCAGCTTACTCCCAATTAAAATCAATCTATATCTCCCAACATCCCAACATCATTATCTCTACCTCCCTTTGTTTGTGTTGCATAAAAACCTCAGAGGTTCTCCAGTTCGTGGAGACAGAGCTGTGGTTTTGCCTCCTTCTACAGACCTCTGGAATAAATCATTTTCTCTCTTGGAAACCTGGTGCCACCGATTGGCTTCTGTGCGCATTGGGCAGTGACCCCAATTCGGCGACAGAGGCAGCTGTGTTTTGGGGCGGACTTGCCCATCCCTGGCCGTGGCCGATGGGCCAGAAGGGTTGGACAGCCGACCTGAGCTGGGCCAAGCAACTCATCTCTCCTGGGAATTTGGAGGACCCAGAGGAACAAGTCAGGCTCTGGACACAGGGCAGGGGCTCCTTTGGAGTTCTTGTGTTAGGCCGTGTCCAGGGGCCCTGAGAAGAGGGACCTCAGAGCCCAGCGAGCCTGCGAGGGGTTGTCCTGGCTGCTGATGGGTTTACAGCTCCCCTCTCCTTGCTCCTGGGTTCAGGGAGACCCTCATGCATCTTCCCATCTTTAGCTCTTGGGAATGGGTTCTGCCTTTTGAAACCACACAGCCTCTAGGTAGAGCTTTAAAAATGCAAATCAGATCACAATGCTTTTCTGCTGGAAATCCTGCTGGCATCCTGGGGCTTCAGAATTGCCCCTCATGCCTGCCCTGGTCCAAGGCCTCAAGGTCTGGCCTCTGCCCACTCCTCCAGCTCCATCTCCTGCTGTTTGCCCTCCTCAGCCTCTGACCCTCCTGCCTCTTTGCTGTTCCTCCTGCTCTCTAAGCTCATGCCTGCCTCAGGACCCCCTCCTTTTTTTTAAATTAATTAATTAATTTGTATTTGCTGTAACTTCTGCCTGGGATTCTCTCCCCCTGCATCCTTACATGGCTGGCTTGTCCTCATCAGGTTTCAGCTGAAACAAAACCTTGCCCATCTGGTCCCTCCCTCGCAGCATGTCACCACGCTCTTGATTTATTTGCTTACTTATTCACTGTGTCACCGTACTGAAATGAAAACCCCACCTCTTGTTCCATCCTGAATCCTCAGTGCCTCTCGTGGTGCCCGATGGCATAGTAAGTGTTTTAATGAATATTTGTTGAGTGAATGCAAAAAAAAAAAAAAAAAAAGAAAGAGAAAGAACCCAGAGGTATATTGCCTGGAGCTTGGGTGGGTTTCCTGGGAGGGAGTGAAAGGGTCCATCTCCCATTCCTCTCGCAGGACGCCTGCACAGGTGACGGCCACCCTGACCCTGTAGGTAACAGCCCCTAAAGCTTCCCAAGCAGGGGCCCAGGCTGCTGGGTGGAGGGGGCTGATTCCATGCTGCCTGGGCCACCCCAGGACTCCTTCCTGGCTAACATAGACTCTTTCCCCGGGCCAGTGCCTACTCCTTCAGCTGTGGGCCCCAGGGGTGCGCTCTCTACAGCCCTTCAATAAGGTGCCATGGTTCAAATGCCCCAAGCCTGGGGCTTTGCCCTAAGGAAGGGGCTCTTGTCTAAAGTAAGCCCTTGTTGGGTGAGCTGCTGAGGAGACTATTTCATGTGAGGGCGAGCTGCCTTCCATCGGTCTCTCTCTGCTTTCTTTTAAAAAATCCATTGTAATCAATCCTGGTCAAACTGTTCAAAAAAACTGAGGAAAAAGAAACTACCCAACTCATTCTATGACGCTAACATCACTCTAATACCAAAACCAGATAAAGACGCTATAAGAAAGGAAAGCTACAGACCAATCTCCCTAATGAACATGGAAGCAAAAATTGTCAACAAAATACTAGCAAATTGAATCCAAGGCATATTAAAAGAATTATAGATCCTAACCAAGTGGGGTTTATACTAGGAATGCAAGGGTGGTTCAACACAAGAAAATCAATCAGCATAATACAGCACATTAAAAAATCAAAAGGAAAATATCACTTGATCATATTGATTGATGCCATAAAGCATTTGACAAAGTTCAGTATCCTTTTCTGATAAAAACGCTTCAAAAGTAGGAATAAAATGTAACTTCCTCAGTGTCATAGATGGCATATGTGAAAAACCCATAGCCAGCATCATACTCAATGGATAGAGATAGAAAACATTCCCCCTGAGATCAGGGATGAGACAAGGATGCCTATTGTCACCATGTTATTCAACACTGTACTTGAAGTCTAGCCAGGGTGATTAGATAGGAGAAAGAAATAAAAGGCATCCAAATAGGAAAGGAAGAAGTAAAACTTTCATTATTTGCAGATGACAGGATACTATACTTGGAAAACCATGAAAAATCTACAGCAAGGTACTTGAGCTAATAAACAAATTCAGCAAGGTGGCAGGTTGTAAGAATAATGTACAAGAATCAGTAATGTTTCTATATACAGGTAATAACCTAACTGAGGAGACAATTAAGGACAAAATTCCATTCAAAATAACAACCAAAAGAATCAAATATCTAGGAATATGCTGAACTAGGTATGTCAAGGACCTGTACACAGAAAACTACAAAACAGTGTTAAAAGGAATCAAAGAAGATCTAAATAGCTATC